>CM069237.1:7140004-7391253 GCA_035582765.1 Acer negundo
ATTGAACTTAAAAAGAAAATCATGTTGCTGTTAGAACAATTTATAATCTGGGAATATGAAATGTCGATACCATTTTATCTGTTTTCCCTATTACGGGCTAGTGATCTTTTATATGTTCATGGATCGTGCACATTTTCACATCAAACAAATGAAAATGTAAGCAACAGAGACAAATATAATAAATATATGTTCTTTTGCCTAAAATTCTCAACAATTTATGCTCTGAATCTCTGATAATGTACAAGGTGCAAACAACCTCTAAAATGAACTAAATTTAAATAATAGTATAATAAGACTTGGCCTAAGGGTTCAAAAAACTAGTCTGATATGATAATGTTGTTTATTGGTGTCTGGAGGCAGTCGGGCTGGTGAAGATATGCACTGCATACTTACTATAGCAGTGTCAGCTTCCGCGATGACCTTACAACATATCATCCTCGATGTTTTACGACATATCCTCCTCGATATTTGACTCATCAAGCTTCGCTATGCACAAAGTATACTAGCAATGTCTTTAAAATTGTTACCCATGCTGAATTTTGTTCACCCAACTGAAAGAAGAGATTCAACAGATGAGCTTTAAACACGATTACATGGCAAAGGGGTGGATGTGTGGACAGTGTTGATGTTCTTATTAGTCCGAATCTTTGGTGATGGAAAATTTTCGATACCTCTATAGTTTTTATAATAGAGAAAGGAAAAGTTAAGCATGCGTCAAAGTTTGATTACCTGTCTAACACATCCTGATTATTGTGCATGTTTTGTAGCCTTTGCTCTCTCAAAGTTTCTCCCCACAACTTGGCCTCTGCAACAGCTCGCTCCCTCTCTGAGTCCTTGTCAAACATATTTAGTTTTTCATTTGGAGAGGTGTGCTCTTCAGACTCCTTGATACGAACATTTTTTGTCTCATTCGGGTCATATCGGTGAGAAGCTAAGTAATCAAGGGCACGAACCACGTCTTTGATGGATGGCCGCAAGGCAGGATTTTCATTGATACACATGAATGCCACCTCCAGGACCTTCTTAAAAATGGATACCGAGAACCCACCTTTCAATAGGGGATCTGCTAACAGCGAAATAAAATTTTTGTCTTTGTACCTGGTACGTGCCTACAAACAATTAAGAAGTGAAAATAGAACTTAGAATATTTCATTGGTATAGAAATAACGTTCTGTATTTCTAGCAAACTGCATAGTTCCAATTTAGTTACGCCCAGAAGCTGAAAACATCCCCATGTTCAGACTATGGGATCAGGAAGCCTATTAGCTGCAAGCAAGAACAGCATATACAGAACTAACAGGATTGTGATCAGCATAATATAGCATAAAGTTTCAGAGAATGGAGTTGTGCATACAAAAGCTAACTGGGTACCCGAGACATCAATATGAACACGCAAATGTGATAAAAACTAGACTCAACATGAAGATCTTTACTCTAATCATCATAGTTCATTAAGATGTTAGGAGGGCTTAGCTATTACTTTTGAGGATTAACTAAAGGTCATTTCTTCTTCCAGCAGGCATGTCTTGCAGGTAAATTCTAAGGAGAAGTAAATTTATATTAGATGTTAAAGTTAAAGAAGTTTTGGAAAATTGAAAACAAAGAAGGTTCAAGAAGTGTGTTACCCAATCAACAAGCATTCTTTCACGACCACGAGTTTCATCCATTGCTGGCTGTCCTGTAAGTATCTCTAATAAGACTACACCAAAACTGAAAATGTCGGACTTTGTTGTCAGTTTTCCAGTTTTAGCATACTCGGGGGCACAATAGCCATGGGTTCCCATTACCCTGGTGGAAACATGTGATTTATCACCAGTTGGACCGAATTTCGCGAGTCCAAAATCAGAGAGTTTCGGGTGGAAGTCATCACCCAGCAATATGTTAGCTGATTTCAAGTCCCTAAATATAACGGGAGGATCTGCTTCATTGTGCAGATATGCCAATCCCTTTGCTGAACCAGCAGCTATCATCATCCTCGTATTCCAATCTAGAGGCTCCTGATCAGGTCTAATATCTGCACAATCATCAATTTTAAACTGATATAATTAATGATATCAAAATGATGGCTCATGCTCAGTTCTGATGCAATGTAATGATTGACCTATGACATCAAATGTGATGAAAACTTTAATTTTACTGTTTCAATGAATTCGATAAAATCCATCGAGAAAATGCCTGCTTTGATTTTCGCATATCAGAAAAATTATGATTTCTAATTAAGATTCTTACATTAGCAGAGATCATATATTCATATGAATTCAACATCCAGGAACCATAGATAAAATTAGAACAAAGGACAATTAATATATTACCAAGGAGGTGATCTTCCAAGGATCCTAGGGGCATGTACTCATAGACAAGGAGACGCTGGTCCTCTTCGGCACAGTAGCCAATTAATTTGACAAGATTAGAGTGATGCATAAGAGAAAGCATGAGAACCTCCACCAGAAACTCCTTCTCCCCTTGAAAACCAGAATGATCAAGTTGTTTGATGGCTACAACCTGCTCACGATGAGAACGAGCGTTGATCGTGATATACAACAGAAGCTTAGCCGTCAATAATTGAACAAAGAAAACGCGGTGCAGAACTAGAAGTTTGTCAGCCACAGAAAAGTTACCTGACCAGTGCTTTCCAATTTCCCTCTGTAAACAGCTCCAAATCCACCCCGTCCAATAAAGCGTTCTTCCCTAAACTTATTTGTTGCATTTGAAAGATCTTGAAAGGTGAATATCTGAGCTTTAATATCAGCATTGGTTTGAACTTTTTGAGGTGATGATTCCTGTTTCACTGCTGTAAAATTTTTTTTTAACCAAAAGTATGAATATCTTATCTATTAAACAAGCACAAATATAATTAGATGCAAATTAGAACTAGATCTTGCCAATTTGTATCAGCAGATAAATTTAAGAGCTGTTCGGACAATTTAAGATCATCGGTGATTGTTCCTGGTATATAGACTTCAAAAGAATGTAAAATAAAACTTCAATCAAATGATCAAAAGCTTTCAAGTTTCATAACAGAGTTCACTTAATCTAGCAAAATGCTTCAACTCAACCCAACTCAAATAGTGTACATTCCTAACTGAGGTTCACCAAACAGCGCAATTAAAAACCATTTCTTGAAGATAGAAATGGTTTTTAATTAAGAACACCAACGTCATCACATATATATATATATATATATATATATATTTTATATATGTACTCATAAAATGCTCAACATTATTTTAGATTCATAACAGCCAAATCTCATGAGCTGTGCCTATTGAGAATTGCAAGACTTGATTTTGCTACAATTTATGCAATAGTAGCCACCTTTGTTCTTAAAAAAAATTCATGTGGGAAATCTAGACACTCAAATATTACAGATTCAATCAAATATAATTCCAATCTAAAATGAAAAAAAAATAAAAATAGCACTAATATCACATTGAACCAAATAATTCTCAGCATCACTTCTAAATTCCATAACAGAACAAAATCCCATATCACAATTGTATCAGGTTAAATAGACTGAGAAATATCGACTAAATCTAAAAGAAAATTCAAATACTCTGTCAACATGCATTGAAATTCAAACCCAAAAGCACAAAACCACAAGCAAAAATGAGAAAATGCAACAAAATCATATCAATCTGTGGTTAAAAAAAACCCAGAAAAAGCAGAAGAATAAAAAAAAATTTTAAAAAATAAAAAAAAACATAATTTAATTCGAATAAAACCGACCCGGATTCTCAGCATATCGATTTTTGTCTTCGATCCCCAGCTTTTCTCCTTTCTTCCTCGGACCAAAACACCCACAATAACCCATCAGCTCTCCTTCTATCAAATCAAAATCGTTGTTTTTTTTTTTTTTTGGTGTTGCAATGCACTGAATTCCACACTGCACCTGACAGACTGACAATGACACACAGGAAAAGATCGAAAAGAAAATAAAAAGGGATTGAAAATTTTTATTTGCAAAGAAAAAGAAAAAAAGAAGTCAAGTGTTGTTGGTGTGTGTGCGTCGGAGTTAGTTCATGTCATGTGTTGTTTGCGATTCAAAACCACACGCTTTCAAGCAAGCAAACATTCGACTTCTCAAACACGTTTTCCGTGACACAGAATCTCCACTTTTGTCATATTAACTTTTCCTCATGACGTCCTCTATTAATAATCACTTTTTAAAAACAAAAAACAAAAAAACATGAAGTGCTTTGGAATGGCTTCTTGTGGAAGTACTTTTCCATTCCTTTTTTTTATTCTTTCAATTTAATATAATAAAAATAATTATATTTATTATTATTATTAAAAAAAAAACCAAAAGTGATTTGGCAGGATTTTTTAACATTTCTGACATAGTTTTGATGACGTGTTATGGTGGAGAATAGATATCCGTTTCTGTTGTTAATTGCCGACGAATCCATTAGACGAAAAGTTTGATTACCAAAACTGCAATTATTTTTAATTAAAAGAGAGATTCATTTAATGGTGAGAAGAGAATCAGATTATCAAACGGCAAATAATCACAAAATAGGACATTTTACGTGGATCAAGAACCTCTCATTAACTTGTTTTTCCTTGACTTTCTATAATCCAGTGACACCTAAACAAAATACAAAGTAAATGATCGAGATTAATTCACTTTTTTCTCATTCATACTACTTGATATTTGAATTATAGTTGAAAAATATTAAGGAAAAACAAAGACCAAAGAAATGATTCTAACTCACTTTGTGTCTACCTTAATTCAAGTTTTAATTTATCGGGCTGCTTTCGGTTGGAAACCTACGGCCTACCCGATTTATGGTTACAAACCGAAATGTAACCGAATTGGTGGTTTCGGTTTGCAATCCAAACCGATTTTAGAGGAATGGATTCATTTGTGGATCCAACTTGGGCCGGGCATTTTGTTCGCAGTTTCGGCAACATTGGTTTATATAATTAGTTATCGTATTTATTTATAAAAAAAAGAAAAAAACCTTTTCGACACTTAATTTTCTGTAAACACATTTAAAATTCTAATTTCTAATTAAGCCATGATTATTAATTATCAAACTTCCATTCTTATCATTTTTTTTTTATATAATTTAATTACAATTTTTCCATTTTAATGAATTTAGACGAGTTATAGAATAAGACTAACATCTAGCCTTTCCTTTAAATTGATTAGCTTTCAAGTTAGGGATCCCAAATTTATTGAAATTTTCAGGATGCCTTTTGGCGTTGGAATTAATATTCAGGATCCCTTTTGGCCGTTAGTTTTATCAAATACAACGGGGCAAAAAAAAGCATGATACAACTAAAAACAAACAAACAAACTGGTATCTATATTACATCACACCTTTCAAATCATGTGCCTCTTGCCTTTTGCTTTTATATCTATCTGATGTGGAACCGTCTCCTTCACTCTCTCTTGTCAACTATTGTGGCGGCTTGTTTTTTACAACAACCAAAAGGATCTCGAAAATTTCATAAATACGAGATCCCTCACCTGAAAATAAATTTATTTGATTTTAAAAATGACAAATAAATATCAATCAATCAATTAAAGTTCTAGACGATGAAAATTATTGTCAAGTTGGTTGCCTAACATTTTCCCTATAATCCAGTTTAACCATATTTTTTAATTTCTTGATTGATAGATTAGGCAATTACAGAATAAGTAACCTCCTCAATTGTAAACATGTATGTCATAGTCATATAGTCATATCCCCTTTCATTGCATTTGAAATATTTATTATGCTCGATTTTCTCTTATTAGTTAAATTAATTATTTACTGCCATCACAAAATTGATTGTGTTACTTGTGTACGTTACATTCCCCTTCTTGTTGGCGAGATATTTCAAGTTGATTTGTAACTAACACATTATTCCGTGTTTGATAATGCTTCTTAGTGGCTAGGTGCGAGGAAAAGAACCGGTTTGAAATAAACTAAGGTGAATGTTAAATCGCATTAGTTCTTCAGACATATAAGATAATAAGAGTAAATTAATGATGTTAGGCAATAGGCATAATGGTAATTCTTCCTCTAATTGTCTTACTGTTGTTTGTTAGACAAAAATGTGTGAAGAAAAGAAAATGCAACAACCATGACACAACTATAGGATTAAAACAGTTTTCAAACTATTTTTCTTTGAATTACAAAAAGATTGAAGCTGATTCTCATCTACCGTACCAAAACCAGATAGATGGATGCCGAATGCTTCCATTCTCCGGATATCTCGAGCTATGGGAGATTGCCAAAGACCATCCCACCAAGCTGGCGGGAGAAATGGTGTATAAGCACATTGATGCCGCTGGCTATGACAACTCAACGGCCCTGCAAACCGATTCCAGGTATGTCCCCAACCAACCTGAAGCTTTAACCCATCTGATAACAAATTACTTTGAAAGCTGCTTAAGAATGAGAAACTTGAACCTGTGGAATTATCTCCTGAAAAAAAGAAACAGTATTTAGATAATTCAGTATCCAAGTATCCAATGATTATCAATAAAACAATAGGAGGAAGATCAAGAAATGCAGGGCATAGAAGTACCAAGATTGTTTGCTGCTGCAAGTGCTGCAATCAACTGTGCATAGGTAGTAGCAACACGCCTCTGAGCCCCAGAAACTACAGCGTGCTTTGCACGTGCTGCAAGAAAAAAGTCCACAAATGCAACCCATCTGGGTGCAGGGCCCCAATCCTTCACCCGGAAATCTATATTACGCAAGCTATTACCATCATGAGAGAGATTTCCTTTGAAATGTTTATAATCAAAGTGAAGAACCTGGAAAAAGTGCAACCCCATTAGATCTTTGCAAGGTGATGCTTTGCTATTTACAATATGGTTTGGGACACTGAGCTAATTACCTCTGCAAATTCACTTATATATGGTGTAATACTTTCTGCAAAAGATGGGGTATCTGACACCAGAACCACCTTAGTTCTTGATGCCTGGTGGAGATTCTGCATCACTTTTCTAATGCACTTCAATGCCGCATGTACAGCTCTCACAGACCTGAAATATAAGACACGAGAACCAGGATCATTACTCAGTTTAAGTTATACAACCTTAAGAATGATCAGACTCTTTTTTAGTCTGCTAAGTAAATCTAAGTTTACTCATGTGAAAGAAAATAGTTTAGATTATGTGAAATGAGGTGGCTCAAGTAAGGATGCAGATTTTTTTCATTTTTTCCCTGATAACATTCACCACTCTAATGCAACTATATATAGAGCTTATTTACCAACCTCCATCACTGAATTATTAAGCAAAAAAGTTTCCTTCAAGGAGCTAACAAAGAGTACCATTGTGATATACCTATTCATGAGCATCCTCATGTGCAATGTGATATCCGGATCCACCCCATTACCGACAACCCAATTAACAGCTTCATTAATATCTTCTGAAGGGGATATGAGCACTCTCATGAGCTCACCAAAAACATTAGGCCGAGATGGGAGAGATTCTGGATGCCCAAATAAATCAGAAGCTGCATCCCTCATTTCTGGGTGTACATTCTTCAAGAAAAATTGAGCTGCCATGGCATCTGTTGTACCTTGGAACCTGCATTCTAAAGTTAGTCATAAAGCAATGACAGCTGAAGACAAGCAATATATCAAGATCAAAGTTGTTCTCGCTTTACCATATAATAGGTTGCTTCCATCTCCTCCAATTGCTACAGAAAACATTTGTTTGTGCTGGCTTTTCAAAATCATCGATTCTCATAACCAGATGTCTTCCAAACTTCTTTATGCAATCGTTGCGTCTCCAGAGATGCTTGACTTCTCCCAAGGTAAAGGAAACATTGGAGTAAGAAATGTAATCTCCAAAAGGATATTTACCCCTGAAGTAGATAAAACAAAGAACTAATTAGAACAAGAACAAAAATTGTAATGTGATAGCATACTCTACAACCAAACATCAGGCCGAAATGCTGACACACAATTCATAATGATACCAGGACAAGGTTAAGCAAAGCAATTAAAACAGGGTGCTTTTTTGCCTCTGCCAGGGACAGGCCCAATTTGGTCCAGAAGAGCCATAGAACCATCGGCCCCACATATTTATTTTATACATATTGAACCTTTAAATTTTTTATTTTATTTTTTCCGATTTCATCTTCCGTTTTCCTTTTCATTTCTGGCTAAAATGTTCTATCACATTTCTTTTATGATCCGTATTGTAGGCAGCATTGTTATAAAACATTCTATCACATGTATAAAGTGTTTAATACAGCACGAAGTTGAGAAGTTAACATGCATTCTTGGTGCGTATTATTGCACCATTATCATGTGATGGTATAACCTCGAAAACAAACTAATAACACGCAGATAATAGGTTGCAAGAACTTACTCTTTAACTATGAAAGTCAGCATCACTAAAGACAATAAAGTTTAAATAGATAATATAGAAAGGCTAGAGAAAGAACCAATGTGCCTGGTTTGCCCAATGATCAACGACCGGTTCAACATTATACTCAGTGCTGCACCAGTTAAGATCTTGTACATTTCATTCCCTAAACCTGCTTCTGATGATTTCCCCATTACAAAACCATGTCTGCAGAACTGCTCTGGCGGAAGATTCCGAACTCTTGAAGCCCCTGTCATAGAATTCTAACATTTGAGCTTACAATTTACACAACACAACAGGTTTTTCTTAAAAACAAGTCTGCTCACTCAAATGATCATGTCTTAATGGAATTACTTCAGAGATTATTCATCAAAACCAAACGAATAAATATCTCAATCAAGGCAACTTACAAGTAGTTTCTAGTTACTATGTTGACCAAATATGCAAAATCACACAACATGTCTCTTGTGCGTAAATTCTTAAATCTCAACCAATTATTTTATCAATAGATTCTTTAGAAATTATAATAACAAGTAACACTCAGCTGAATCATAATACAGATAAAGAAAATTGATGTGAAATCTAATATACAAAGTTTAAAATAGATAAAACGAAGAAAAGTGTAGCTGCTAGTACCATTTAAATCGAAGTGATGTTGAATGAGTTTACGAACTCTGAGACTCTCTTGCCAAACGGCAGCTCCTTTGAAGTCCTCGCCCATCTCTTCCACTGTGGCGCAGCGCTTCGATCCTCCTCTCTTTGTCGTACCGAAAAAGCGAGTGAAGACGACGTCGTTTTTCTTCATGAGAAAATCGTCGACGCTGGTGGCTAGAGGAGTATCCGGTCTCAGCGTAAGCAGCGCCATCATCAACAGGACAACGAAAGTTGTGAAAATCGCACAGACGATGACGAATAGTTGCACGGACCGTCGTCTCCATCTCGATCCACCGTGTCTCATTTTTTCTGATTGCTTTTTGAGTTCGTGACGACAGTCCGCTGCTTTTTAAGTGCAATTTGTGAGTACGGAGAACGAGTAGTGATTCATGGTAGATCTAGAAGAGGCTCTCGTCGGTGCCTCGCTGGATAATATGTTTATTTTAATTTTTTTTTGTATATATTGGATTTTTGTTTTTAAAAAATATTACATAAATTCGGTTTTTTTAGGGAGGGAATCAAACCTACAATCCTATTGTATAGTTGTAAGTGGTATCACCTGACCAACATCATCTCGTCGTTTAATATATTGGATTTAAGCTAGGAAGCACGGATACTCCATTTGGTGGAAGTAACTCATATGGAACTCGTATCCGGTTCAGATATTCCACAGATACTTCAGGATACGTATCCGATACACTAAATGAAGTATCCGTTGACTTTTTTATAAGTTTGACCAACGAATACTTGAAGGATACTTTGGGGATACATTAAGGATATTTTTAGGGCAATATTATAATTAATTTAATATAAAACGTGGTCAAATTATAATTTCAAAAATTTAGGTGTCAAAATGAAATCGTAAAGAAATTTTGGTTTTGATTCCATTAACATAGAAAATAACAGGATACATGATATTGAAAACCTTTCTCTTGATAAACTAGAGTTAGAGACCGAATTATCTAGATCCTTTAACAATGTGAATAATGATAGTGAAGTTAATTAGGAATTTAGAATATATATTTTTTTTTATTGGTTACATTGATTATTGATTAGATATATTGAGTATTACTCTACGACGCGTCAACTACATATATTGAGTTTTACTCTACGACGCGTCAACTACAACACTCGTTATAGAGTAAATGAGTAATATATATTGAAGTAGTGCATATGGTATTTTACTAACGTGGTGTTACTCTCCAAAAAGAGACTCCACCACCATGGTTCAAAGCCTATGATATGCATGATTATATATGCAAATTTTCATTGTCACACCAATAGTGTGGGTATTGTCCCACCAAGGTGTGGGTGCTCTCTCCCCATTTGTGGGAGCTACAGTCCAAATTGCGCTAGTAGAACTCAATCTCACCGATCCCGACAGTTGTTGTATAATAAAAAATATAATGAATTACACCCAACTCCCCTGATGTTTGCTAAATTACAGATGAAAACGAATTTATCATTAAATAACACTCACCTCCCCCACCGTCAGTCAACATCCGTTACATTTACCCTTTGACCTTGTCAGACCATATAAAAGTCCAAAATACCGCTAAGTATGTCTATTTACTTTTATATCCCTAGAAAAAGACAAAAACTAATTAAAATAATAATAATTATTATTATTATTATTATTGCATAATAAAAATATAAGACTAATTAAAAAAAGGGATACTATCAAAACAAAACCCTCTAGTTTGGGTTATTGGTCAAAACCACCTTCTAGTTTCAATATTGACTAAAAACCACCCCCCATAATTTAATTTTTTGTATTTTGTTTATTTTTTATTATTATTATTATTATTATTATTTTTGTTTTTTTTTTTTTTTTTTTTTTATTCTTGTGGAGATATATTTATTTTTTACTTGTTTTTATATTTTTGTATTCTGGTGGAGATATATCTCCATCGGAATACAAAAACAAATAACAAAATACTAAAATTTAAACCATGAAGGATGGATTTTGGCTAATAACGAAACAAGAGGGTAGTTTTTGACCAATAACCCAAACTAGAGGAGGGTTTTAGATAGTATCTCTTAAAAAAAAAAATGATGCATATTAAAAAAAAAAAAAAAACTTATTAAAACAATTAATATTACAAAAAATACAAAAACAAAAATAGAAATTAAAAATTAAAAATTAAAAAAACGAAATTACTAACAAATATATCTAAAACCCAAAATCTATTTATAAAAAAAGAAAAAAAAAATTTATCTTTCAATAATTCATATCTCAAAAACAAAATCCACAAGTCAAATTCAATAATTCATATATTCTACTTTCTTCTTCAATCCACAAATTAATAATCCCAAAATAATCCACCAATTCATAGAGATCAAATTATAAAAAAAAAATTTAATAAACGAAAAAAAGAAAATGATGAACCGGTGGAGACGAACTCCATCGGAGATCCATCTCCAACCAAAAATTCCCAAATTTTTGTTTTTCTTTGAAAACAAATTTTCCAGATCTATCCAGATCTTTCCACAGCCTCATCATCTTCTTCTTCTTCATCATTTTCCAGATTCTCCATCCATTCTTCTTCTTCATCATCGTCCCACAGCCTCATCATCTTCATCATCATCCCACAACCATCATCATCATCGATCATCACCATCATCTTCCTCATCATCGACAATCACCATCACCGACAATCATCTTCCTCATCATCCAACACAAATAAAAATTGAAATCAGATTCCAAAAAAAAAAAATATACAAATTGAAATCAAATTCCAACACAAATACAATTTGAAATTAGATTCCAACACAGATACAAGCTGGAATCGAAATCCGAAAAAAATTCGAAATACAAACTGAAATAAATCGAACCTATCTGTTCTCCACTTGGAAATCTTTAGATTTTTTGACACCCACAACCACCGTCTGTTCTCTGTTCACCAACACAGTCACCATCATCATCATCAAACCCACAACAAACCCAAAAATCCAGATTCGATCACCGACCCCAAATCCAACAACCTTGCTACCACCCTGACAACCATGGGGCTGGGTTTCTGTTTCAAGTTTCAACCACCCCGAATTTCATCTTCGTTTCCCTAATCCAATAATCACATCAATTTTGTAAAATAAAATAAAAAAAATTAAATCAGTAAAAATGGAGCAAACACCAGAGTAGATCGAAAAAACCCAAAACCCATGGAAGTACATAGAAGATCGTGATGATGGTGAATAGAAGCTTGGTTAGGGTGATGGCCCACTCACGGGGATGTGATGGTTGTGATTGTTTTTAAGGTGGCCACCGCCGACTATATTGAGAGAGAGAGATAAGATCAGGAGAGATGATAATGGGATTTGGTCATGGTGGATCGAGAGAGATAAGATTAAGGGAGATGAAGGCGATTTGGATTTGGATTGGTGGAGATGAGTGATGATGGTGATTTTAATTTTTAATTTGTTTTGGTGAATAAGAAGAAGAAGGTGATTGGGTGGTGATGCTTGGAGATAAGATTTGTTAAGAGGTAATTTTTTTTTTATTCAATATTTTTTTATATTTATTTTATTTTTGTAAATTGTTTTATTTTTTTATTCAATTCTTTATCTCTAAACATAATTTTTATTGTTTTTATTATTTAATTTTATTATATTTATTAATTATTAATTATTAATTGAATTAGTTTTATGTTTAAAACTTTTTTTCAATATTGTTTTTTTTTTTTTTTACTTTTTAAAATATTTAAATCCTAGTTTATTTCCTTTTTATTTTAAATAGTTGTTTGTCTTTTAGTGGGTTTAATAAGTTGAAAGACAAGATTACTCTTCTTGATTCAGTCAAAGGTTAAGTTTGACGAACGTTGACTGACGGCGGGGGAGGAGAGTGTTATTTAATGATAAAGTCGTTTTCATCTGTAATTTAGCAAACCTCAAGGAAGGTGGGTGTAATTCGTTTTAATATATATATATATATATATATATATATATATTAAAGTAGTTACGGGGTTGCACGTTAATTTCATGTGTTATTTTGAGGACTGAATTTTTCCTCCCATTGATACACATAATTAAGCACTACCTTTTAACTCTTGTGATATCAGAATTTGGATGATATCTAATATTTTTCCTGACCTCACATAATTTCATGGCATATAAGTATTAGAATAAATATATGATTAAGATGTGATTGGTTTCTACAATCACTTTATCAACAACAAATTACATGCTTTAAAAAGATCAGGAAAAAAATCAGAGCAATAGAGGATCTATATCCGTGATATTTATGCATAGTGGGAAATTTGAATCCCTCCATACTCGTTTTACAGATATATGTATGAGTTTTCTTCCAACGCCGTAAAAGTAAATATACAAGTTGCATATATAGTGTTAGATGATCTGAGTGGATGTAAAAAAAATATAATTTAGTTGTTGAATTTATTGTTGAGATGTTCAATAAAAGTTACAAACAATTGTATATGGATTACCATTGTTAAATCATCCTGGGAATTTTTTTTTTTTTTGAGGTGAGTGTAGAAGAGCTTTTTGTCAAACTCATGAATTTAAGACTTCATCAGGGTGTTATATTAATATAATAACATTTACATAAATTAAAACTATACCGTGTTATATTAACATCTCTTATTTTTCAAGGATATGTATATTTGCAAATACGAAGCTCAAATACTAATTTAAGCACATGCCTTGTGTGTGCCCCCAAAACTAGTATATATAAATATAAGGGTTCAAAAAAAATTTTATCACTATTTAAAATACACCTATTTAGGTGATCAACCAAAAATACACGTATTTTGTCGGTTTGTGTCTTTTCAAAAATAGAGAGAAAACAGTTGACAGAGAGAGAGAGAGAGAGAGAGAGAGAGAGAGAGAAAACATCGGCTGCAAGAAATACGGCTAAAAACTTCACGGCGAACTCACCGACGAACAACAAAAACCACATCAAAACAACAATCTTAAGCTGGTTGTGTGAATTTTGAATCTAATTGAAAAGGTTTGAAGATAAATTGAAAAGGCTCGAAGACTATTTACAAAGTCTTGGAGATACAAAATTAACAACAAAAAAAAAACTTACGGTTAAAAAGGCTCGGAAAGGCTCGGATAGTATATGAAAAGTCTCAGAGAACTGTTAATAAGGCTCAAATACAATGTTAAAAGTCTCGGAGATTCAAAAAGTCTCGAACAAGGACTTTTAACATTATATTCTAGCATTTTCAACAATTCTTCGAGACTTTATAAATAGTCTCCGAGCCTTTTCCGAGCCTTTTTAACCATGGGCTTTTTTTGTTAATTTTGTATCTCCGAGACATTGTAAATAATCTTTGATCCTTTTCTGAACCTTTTAACGCTAGCTTCGAGACTTTGTAAATAGTCTCCGAGCCTTTTCAATTAGATTCAAAATTCACACATTCAGCTTAAGGTTTACAAAAGACTCAAAGAACAAAATGAAAAGGCTCAACAATGGAAGATTCGACCACCGTGAGCTCACCCTCGAATGCGTCTGCGTAGCGCCACTAAACTAATTATCCAATGATATTTAACCTCTATTTGAGGTCTGTTAAACATACATCTATGAAGAAGATGAAAGAATAATAAAAATAAAAATAATAAATAAAAAACTTCAAAGTAAGAGAATGAGTAAAGTAAGAGCATTTTTGTCCGTTCACCATAATATGTACTTTTTAAACTTAAGTTATTAAAGGGGTGACTTTCTTACAAAACCACTATAAAAATGTGACATTTTCCAATATTTCCACTAAATATAAATAAAAATATAAATGTTCAAGTCAGTGCGCACTGATGTAAATATATAAGAATATTGAATGTGGGCCACTAGTTTTACATGTTTTGACTCAAGTGTGTATGCACTTGTCAAAACTAGTGGCTCACATTCAATATCCTTATGAAGTTATATTAGTACGTATTGACCAGATTGGGACTGTATATATATTTATATATAAATATATATATATATAGCTTCTCACCTACAAACCGTTTTATATAACTTACATACATGCCTATTTATTAACCTTTGGATGTTGTGTAAGTAATGGGCCAGGAGAGAGAATGCACAACATGGATCTTAATCCAATGGCTAATAAATAGGTTTGTATGTAATGTTATATAAGAGGGTTTGTAGGTGAGAATATCTCTCTCTCTCTCTCTCTCTCTCTCTCTCTCTCTCTCTCTCTCTCTCTCTATATATATATATATATATATATACAAACATATCGCCTTCTAGCACAAGTGGCAGTGCACTTCCCTTCAATATTGGTCTGTCATACGCATTTTACACGTATGTGTAGGGAGTTTTCACCCAGTTTACAAGATATAGTTATAAGGTTACTTTTTAGTTATTGGATCTTAATTCAATAGTCTACAAAAGTCAAAGACTTAAAATTGTTTTCTAAAAGAAAATAGCAACATGTATAATAGCTAAATCTTTTATATTACAAAACATCGACAGACTTAATAGGAAATATTTACCAACAAATATAATGGGGGCTAATGACACGATCGGGGGTGAAACCAGAATTTTTTTTATGGATGGCCTGTGGACAATTTCATATAGATAAAAATTTATACTATATATATATATAAAAAAAAAAACCATTTTTATTACGAATCTTGACGATACGAGAGAATTTTCATTGATTAAAATTTAAAAAATACACATAGTCGGGGGATATAATGAACATTACCCTCAAATACATATTTACATACCCTAAAATTCCCCATTTGATTTTTGAGTTATTAAAGGGTTAAAATTTACAATTTGATTTTCACTTAGTTAAGGAAATCCAATGGGCTTGAATGAGTTTGATGTATACATCTGAAGTTATTGGGCTGTTATTAAGATAAGGAAAAATATAATAAATTAAGTTAGAATTAGAATTGGGTTAGGATATACTTAGAACTGAATGAGATGTATATAGAACTATTGAAAAAACTTAATTTATTTTATAATAAAACTAGGGTGGGCTGTAATTCCGCCCCTGGACACGATAAATGATTTTAATTAGTAATAGAATATCTAATAATTTTCGTCTTTAATTAGAATTCAATATCTTTTTGTGGTGGATTATATTTATTTAGTACGTCAATATCTTAGATTCAAGTCGCTGCCGTCTCAAATGTTTTATAAAAGTAAAAATGGAGAACCAAAGTTATAATCATAGCTAAACAAAACATCAATCATGTGACAGGGATGGAGAGCCATGTATTAAATATTTATGGAGACTAAAGTAAGAGTTTACAAAAATAAATACTAAGTATATAGTTTTTTAATGATATTTTAATATTTGTCTGTGGAAAGGGCCACGCCATTTGCCAGCCCCTTATGGATCCGTGGCAGGTGCTATAATTTATAAATAATTAAATACTGACTGATTTATATTAAAAATAAAAAGAATATTAGTTTGACAACAACAATCTATTTTTGATTTAATGTATATTGGTTTATAAAAAAAGAAAAGAAAAGAAAAGCAAAATTTAGGTAATTGACTAATTTGAAATGGTATGGTTCGTGGCTACAAATTCACGTACCCAAAAATAGACAAAAAGCAGATCGCGCAAAGCATAATTAAAACGCCACTCTTATTTATTTAAAACGGTCAACGGTCAACTTTTCGAAACAGCTACCGCATAACAAACTCTCTCACTCTCCAATCCACTTTGATAGTTTCTGACCGTAAATTCCCTCCACTTCTCCTCCGCTTTACCTCTACACACAAGGACCATTTCAATTCTCCCATTAAAAAATAAAATAAACACATCACAGAAAATTCAAAAACAAATATTGAAAAAGAAAAAAAAAAAAAAACTGAGAAAATATAAATGAATAAATAAAAATAACACGGATAATTCTCCTTCCTCATCGCATCTCTCTTTCAATCTCTTTCTCTTCAATCCCTTCACTTGTTCTTCTTCTTCTTCCTTTTGTTTTTGTTTTCCTGATTGAAACCGAATTTTACAACAATGGAAAACGAAAAAACAGTTCCTGAAAAGTCTGAAAGTTTTTCCGGCAAAGAAGAAGAGATCACCAGAGCTGTCCTTCACGCTGCTGCTGGTGCTTCTGAGTCTCCAAAGGTTGTCGTGGAGACCAAAACGGATTCGCCAAAGGTTGAATCAAAGCTAAATGAGACGGAGTCAGATCAGATCAAAGAGGAGAAGACCGAAGACAATATTGATGAGACAGAAGAGAAAAAAGAGATCAAAGATCAGGTCGAAGAAACTCCCCCTCCTGAGATTCAATACACTCTTGAAACAGTTTCTGAAGAAATCGATGAGTTCAACGCAGGCTTGTCTGCAAAAAAGGAAAAAGATGACGAGAATGTGGTGACGCTGGAGATTCCAGATTTTGTTTGGAAGTTCTTGGATCTTTTTGAAGAGAAAGTCGCTGAGCATGATCATGAAGGGAAAGTTAAATGGGGTCAGGTGCCTGAAAACGACATGTCGTTTTCAGAAGCTCTGGATCGGGTCTCGAAGCTGACCCAATCGCTTAATGAATTCAAAACGGATAATCCGGATCAGAATCACAGCGTTGTCATCAATCGCATTGGTGGGATTCATCATCGTGCAATGTCTTATTTAGGAGATGAATTCAGATCAATGCTTGAAGAATCAAAGTCGACGACCAATAATCAAGATCATTTAGATCCGAAATGCGACCCGAAAGCAGACGTGAAGGGAAAGCAAGAGGCAGTACCAGCTGACCAATGCCCGTTAACCGAATCCGAATCCACCGAAGAACCCGTCGACATCTTTCCGGGTTACACCCCAGAAGTGATATCCAACCTCAACAAAATCGCAAAGGAGATGATCTCCGGAGGATACGAATTCGAATGCGGAGAGATTTACATGACCGCTAGAAGATACGCTTTCGACGAGAGCTTGAACCATCTAGGTTTTGAAAAAGTCAGCATCGACGATGTTCAAAAGATGCAATGGGAGGCTTTGGAGAGAGAAATCTCCATGTGGATCAAGACCTTCAGGCAATGTGCCACCGTGTACTTTCCCGGTGAACGTAAACTCGGTGAGGCGGTGTTCTCCGATCACCCCCACATATCCGCAAGCCTCTTCAGCAACCTGACACGTGGCGTTATGATTCAATTCCTCAATTTCGCTGAAGCTTTGGCAATAACTAAGCGATCTGCTGAGAAATTATTCAAATTTCTTGATATGTATGAAGCTTTACGCGATAGTCTTCCGGTGCTGGGTGAGTTGTTTCCTGAAGAATGCGCGAATGAGCTCAAGACCGAAACGACGACGGCTAAGTCCCGGCTTGGAGAGACTGCGATTTCCATATTCGTTGATCTAGAGAATTCAATCAAGTCTGATACGGGGAAGAACACCGTCCCCGGCGGTGCTGTTCATCCACTTACTCGTTACACGATGAATTATTTGAAGTATGTTTGCGAGTACAAGGAGACGTTGGAACAAGTTTTCAAAGATCATTACAAGATAGAGAGACACGATTCGACAAGCAGACCACGTAATTACGAAGGCGGTGAGGAACAGAATTATAGCGGCGGTGGAGGCAATGAAGACGACAGCCAGTCTCCTTTCACGACTCAACTGGTGAGAGTGATGGATTTGTTGGACTCCAATCTGGAGTCGAAATCGAAGCTGTACAGGGACATCTCCTTGAGCAGCATTTTTATGATGAACAATGGACGCTACATCTTGCAGAAGATCAAAGGGTCATCAGAGATCCACGACAAGATGGGGAACACGTGGTGCCGTAAGAAGTCGTCTGATCTGAGGAACTACCACAAGAACTATCAGAGAGAGACTTGGAGTAGGCTTTTGGGGTGTTTAGTATTGGAAGGCTTGATGTCAAATGGGAAAGTGTTGAAAACAGTCCTGAAAGAGAGGTTCAAGAGCTTCAATGCCATGTTTGATGAAATCCACAAGACGCAGAGCTCGTGGGTTGTGAGTGATGATCAGCTTCAGTCGGAACTTAGGGTTTCGATATCCGCGGTGGTTACTCCAGCTTACCGATCGTTCGTGGGTAGGTTTTCACAGTATCTGGATCCAGGAAGGCAAACAGAGAAGTACATTAAATATCAGCCTGAAGATATAGAGACTTACATTGATGAGTTATTTGATGGGAAGAGGAAACCCTAATCAAATAACACCATATGATTAATGAACATGCACAAACTTTGAACGATTAACAAAAACGAAGAAGATCACAAAAGTCAAATGAAATTAATTTGTTAGAGCCAGCACGGATATATATTTCCAATTGATCTAATGGGTTATTGAAGCAGGTGGTGGTGTACTAGCTAGGCTACTGCATGCAGGTAGAGACGGCCATCATGGAAGTGCTGGATTGAAGTTGATGAATTGGTGATGGATATATCGATCACGTACTAGCTAGCTAGGAGGCTCTTTGAATTTTGTTTTCGTGTATTTAAATTTGCTTGTTCTTGCTGCATTTTTCATGAATATCATGGTATGTAATGAACAACATGATTCTTCTGATTGTAACTCTTGTTCATTTTTTTTTTCCTTAGTGTTTGGCTAACACTACTGTACGATTTTCTTCATTAGCTGGAATAATAATTATCAAAAACTTTTCTTTCCTTAATTTTATTTTATTGATATTGTATACATATAAGTTATTATCTCATCAAGACCATCCTACATTTTTTGATGTAGAATCTCAATTGGCATACACGTATTTTGTTGTAAGTGATGGATTCTGGGAGAAAATCTTGCATGGGAAGGTCCCAGTGACGTCGATATGGGACTGGGATCGGGACCGTTCAATCAGAGCATGCCATATATACATTGGGAGAATATATATGTGACACACTTGTGGTGTGCTTTGATTGGACGGTCTCATATCCACGTCAATGAGACTGTTCCACTGAAGTTTTTCTCAAATTATGGAGGGTTTCACATTCCATATAGATTTTGTCGAATTTCTATACAGAGTTTGTTAGACTTTTAATGGATTTTTAATGATTTGTCTTTAAAAAAAATATTTGATTGTTCCAATTAATGAAATCTTGATATTATAAAAAATAATAATTGACTTTTTTATTAATTCTAATTTTCAATGTCAATTGTCGGATAAAAAATTATTAATTTCAATACATTCCAAATCCTTTATACCGAAAGAGAAAATGTCCACATTTTAACAATTCAATCGTAAACTCCAAAATATAACAACTTTGAAATGATGTGAAAAGTTCAAATGAAATTATTCCATATGTCATTAATCATTCTCCGCATTGTCAATCTTGTGATTCTGCCTAGCATCTCATCACCACGTATTTGTAGTGCGCTATACTAACTCTCCATTGGTTAGCACGCTCTCATTGTTGCTCTTGCATTAGATTGGTTCAAATTCCTCTTCGCTAACCGGTGGTGATGAAGATACATTTCTAGTTTAATAAGAAATACTAATGGATCGACATTCCTTATGAAGAAAATTGTGGTAGTCCTACAAAAGCCAGGGACTTGAAAATTGTGATTTGTGCATCTTGATTTAAATATATCAAATATCATGTTAAATTCAATGCATTTCAATCACCGCATCAAAAGATAAAATGTTTATTAACTTTATAAAAATCAAATCCATCAAAATCTATGGGGGTAGGGTAAGATTTACCATGAGTGGTGCTATTGGCACACCCACTGCTAAACTATTTATACCCCACTTTTAAAATTATTTAGTATTTTTTTTTTTTTTTTTATCAAATTACTTAAAGAGACATACAATTTTTATTTTAAAAAAAATCATGTAGAAAACAAAATTAATAAAACTCTACTTTCCTTATTTCAAAACCCTAATGATATAGATTATTTCAAATTGCTAAATGTTTACTATTTTTGTTTATATTTTCTTTTAGATCTCGATCTCATGTTTTCTATGCTTAGTATTTATTAATTTTATTATTTCACATGTTTGTTTTGTTTTTCTTTTCAAATTCTAGATCTATGTCTGTTATTTTTTTTTCTTTCCATCGGTTGATTTTCTTTTAGATATTCTAGGCATTCTATGATTTGTATCAATTCTTTTGTAAATTTTATTCCGGATTTTCTAAAGTTAGTTTAATATTATTTACCAAAAAAAAAAAAAAAAAAAAACAACAACAACAACAACAACAAAATCGCACCAAGAATCGCAACAAAAATATATAATATTCGATGAAACGAAACCACACCAAAACCCTAACTCAATAATCTTCGATGAAACGAAATCACACCAAAACCTTAACTCAATCGCTCAAAAAAATCATTAGACGATCAACATCACACTCACAATTTACCACCAACAATCTAATCGACTAAAAAATAAATAGCATCTAATAAGGATGATTTCACTATGAAATAAGAAGAAAAAAGAAGTTATATTAATGGATGTGAGAAAACTGTATATGATATCAGAGATGAAGTGTATATATATATATATATTTAAAAAAGATATGACGTGTATTAAGTTTGAAAAATATGTATTAGGGTGCCAATAGCACCACTCTTTATTATAGACTTTAAAATCCAAAAAGAACATTTACTAATATTAATCATATCCCTTTTAAAACCAACACTTTGAACATTTTAAAACCCATCAAAATAGTCCAACAATTCAGTACCTTAATAAATCCAAAAAGAACACCATAAATAATATTAATCTGTCCCTTTGAAGGAGATGTAGATGAAGACGCCAACGAAAGAGAGCGGTGTCGATATAGATATAGGTGACGATGGTGCCAACAGTGGCATTGCTGGATGTCAAGGGGTGAAGGATTAGATATGTTGTTAGGGTTGTAACAAATTGTTTTTATATTATTTTTGAATTCTTTTTGTATCAAAAAATTAAAATATTTTCAAAAAATACTAAAATAGCCTTACGTCGTTAGATGCTAACTGAAAACCGTTAAGTAAATCAAGGTTAAGTGTAGAATAATTAAAGTTGTCTATTTGAAATTTTGAATCTTATTGTATCAAACCTTAGGGGTGTGAGTGTAATTTCCCCTTCTAACTACAATATCGGACTCGCTGCCATAAAATCAACTTAAAAAACAATTGATCATTAAGAGAAATAAACAACTTTTAGATAAAAAATTTATACCCTGAACTTCTTACAAACAGAATTATGAAATGTTATATGAGTTTTGATTCGTAATGCAAATATAATTTTTCACTTTTAAAACTGTGGAATACAAGTATAGGATTGTTTTCGCACTACCTTTTAAAATTAGTTTAAATCCGAATTTAAATATCAACCTCTTATTATTATTATTATTATTATTATTATTATTATTATTATTATTTTATTATTATTTAAAAGATAAAGTTTGTCCGGTAAGAAATCATTTACATATGTACCATAAGATTACAAGTTCGAGTTCTCTTCCTCTTTAAATAATAATAATTAAAAATACAGTATTAAAAAAACTATTAAAAAAAACTCATTATCAAATATATCTAATCATGAATCACTCTCTAAATTTTTTTAAAAAAAAAACCTATAATTAAGACTACATGATTCATCATTAAGTTTAATTGAAAATTTAATAATAATAATAAGGGAAAATTGCACAAATATCCCCTACATTTAGGTAAAATTAGACCAATGGATAGAAGATCATTTTATTACACAAATCTCTCTTAAAATTCGTTGAACTGTTGACCAACCTTGACCCATTAAAAGTCACATTTACCATTTTTCTTCAATCTGAAAAATCATATTTATCCCCACCCTATAATAAAATCATAAGATCATAAAATCAAAATAAATAAATAAATAAAACAATTCCACCTAGATTTCTAGATTTCTTCAACCCAAATCCAGATTTCTTCTCTTCTTGGAACAACCCCACAAAATCACATACAGTCCAAGTCACAAATCATCAACACCAAACCAAAATAACAAAATACAAATCGAAAAATCAATTTGGTAACACCATAATGATTTAATCAATCGAAAAATAGATTGAATCAAAATTGAACACAAAATAATTAGAAAAAATATATATGGAGATCTGATAACACCATATCTGTAACACCAGAACTCTAATGCTTCTCCAATGGAAATTCCAACCAATCACCAACAAAAATTCCAATGCCCAAGTCCCAACTAATAAAATTCACATCACACCCAAAAAAAAAAAAAATGAAGATCAATTAAAAAAATAAAAATAAAATAGTGTTCCAGATTAACTGAACATCAATGGAGTCTGATGGAGATCCCATAATTAAAAATAAGAAGATCAAACTAAAAAAAAAATTAAAATTAAAAAAGAAAAAAGAAGATGAACATGGATTATGGATAAAGATCAGTTTTTTCAACATCAAACATCATTACCCACTCACCGCGAAATCTCTCCCTCACTCGATCTCTATCTGTCTCCCATTGTTCTCTCAACCGGACCATCAAAATCCCCAAATCCCCAAAATCCCCAAATCAGATTCTCTTCAAATCCCTAATCAAATCCTTTAAAACCATAATCAGATCCTTTGAATCACCCTCAGATCCCCAAGTCACATAGAGATAGATAATTCTTCCTGCTCCCATTTGAATTGCTCCTGAATTCAAATAAAGAAGTCACAACGGCGTCCGACGTTGAGTTTAAGGTTTGATTTCTGGTGCTTTTGGAAAATTGATGGATTCGGGGTTGATTGTTTGGGTTTGTGTGGTGAACTGGGTGAGATTAGATTGAGTGAGAGAGATCAATTCATAAAGAAAAAAGAAATCAATGAGAGAGAGAGAGAGAGAGAGAGAGAGAGAGAGAGATTAAGATTAGTAATGAAGATGATGATGAAATGACGATGGTGATGGTCGATGATGATGAGTATGTAATGGTATTAATTTTATTAAAACATTTTGTATCATAAAATTCTCTATAACATATTAATTTAATTTAATTGTTTTAATTGTTTTAATTTTTTTAGTTTAATGGAATTTGTTTTCTCAATTTTTATATAATTATTTTTTATTTTATAAATAAATAAATCCCTACCATCCATAAAAGATTTGAAGTGTGGATAGTTGACGTGTCTAGTTATGATTGGCCTAAGGTCTATTTTTCATTTAATTTATTTAATGTCACATTTGAAAAGGTCCATTTTGCCCTTTCTACCGTTAACTTTCAGTTAGTTAACCGTTTGGTCAACGATATTCAAGGTAGGTTTGTGTAATAAAATGATCTTTTATCTATTGATCCAATTTCAACTAAATTTAGGGGTTATTAGTGCAATTTTCCCAATAATAATAATAATAATAATAATAATAATAATATTATTATTATTATTATATATTTGATGGTAAACCTATCACACCTAAACCATGATGTTGCAGGTTCGAGTCCTCCCCCCTCCCTAATATATATATAAATTATTCGAAACACTATTAAAAAAACTCATTATCAAATATATCTAATCATGAATCACACTCTCAAAATTCTAAAAAAAAAAAAAAAACCATATATATTTTTTAATATCTACATGATTCATCATTAAGTTTATTCGAAAATTTTGTCATCTCTCTTGTATCTTGAGGTTCTTTACACAATTTTATAATGTTTGTGAAATTTGAAATCAACCAATTTACAAAAAACTTAAGATTTACTTTGAAGAAATAATTTAAAATTCGTGTGCACATGTAGACATCGATATTATTAAATAAACCAATTTAATGTCACATTTGAAAAGGTCCATTTTGCCCTTTCTACCGTTAACTTTCAGTTAGTCAACCGTTTGGTCAACGATATTCAAGGGAGGTTTATGTAATAAAATGATCTTTTCTCTATTGGTCCAATTTCACCTAAATTTAGGGGATATTAGTGCAGTTTCCCAATAATAACAACAACAACAATAATATTATTATTATATAGTATTTGGTAGTAAACCTATCACACAAGAACCATGATGTTGTATGTTCGAGTCATCACCCTCCCTAATATATATATATATATATATATAGTATTCAAAACACTATTAAAAAAAAACTCATTATCAAATATATCTAATCATGAATCACACTCTCAAAATTCTATAAAAAAAAAAAAAAAAAAAACCATATATATTTTTTAATAACTACATGATTCATCATTAAGTTTATTCGAAATTTTTGTAATCTCTCTTGTATCTTGAGGTTATTTACACAATTTTATAATGTTTGTGAAATTTGAAATCAACCAATTTACAAAAAAACTTAAGATTTACTTTGAAGAAATAATTTGAAATTCGTGTGCACATGTAGACATTGATATATATAAAGTTCCAAATTTAGTTAAAACCAAAATTTTACATCTTTCAAGAAATGATAATATATGAAACTTTAGTTTTATCTAAATTTAGAAAAATAATACAACCCATAACTCTAACAAGAAAAAGATTAAAATTAGTAAAAAGAAGAAACGACGGCGTATTCAGACATGACTTTCAAATTTGCACCATCAAATTGACAAATAGATTCTGTCTGTACTTTCCTACTGGACAGAACGTGGCGGCATTCATGACGTAAGCATCCGTTACATTGCAGATAATAGTATAACACCACCAAGGGCAATTTCGTAACTCGAAAAAAATATCTCACGTTATTTGGAATGTTAAACCCAACAAGACAAGAACCCGAGCCAATCCAAACTAAGAAGAAAAAGTAAAAGAAAAGAAAAAAAAAAAACCGAAGTCTTTGTTAATAGAGAGAGCTCTTGTTTTGGTTTGTTTTGTTTGTAGCGGTCTCTCTATCTCTCTCCCAACTCAAAAAACCAGAACAGAGAACGCAAAACACTTCACTTCAACAAGAGAGTCTCTGATTCTTCTCACAACAACACCAATTCTTTATCCAAAACTCAACATTAAACAGATAAAATTAAAATTAAAAATTAAAAAAAAAAATTAAAAAACACTCTTCCTTAATAACCCTTCCCTGAAATCCCTAATTCCCTCCTTGTCCTCCTCCATGGACACAGAATTCTAGCAGGTTAGTCTCAGCCCTGGTTGATTCTTGCGTGCCACCCCGGCATTTTTTCTTTAAAGGTCGATTCCCTAACTTAGCTTAATTGATATGTCTTTTTTCTTTTGAAAATTTAAGATTTTTTTAGTTTGTAATATTTATTTGTTGGTCTCAGCTATTAGGATATTTAAAAGTTTTTTTTTTTTTTGGTTGGTTGATTTGATATTGGTAATTGTTTGATTGTTTGATTTTTTGTTTTCGTTAATTTGGTTGTTTGTTTGTCTTGGTACTGCTAATTGAATAGATTTTGTAGGAACTCCTTTTGTTTTGAGAATGTTATGATTTTTTAACAAGTAAAGAAGTATTTCTAGGGTTTGGAGTTAGGTTTTCTTTGATTAGAACTGTAATTGCAATCTTCCTTAGAAGGTTAGTTAATTATGCGAAGTTATTGCGTATTAAGGTGATCAATTTGTGTTGATATTGTGTTGTCCACTCTGAAATTCACGGATCCCATCAATAAATGTATCTGGTGGAATGTAATTTTATTTGAGTAAGGAGCATAATCCGGAAGCATTGAATAGTTAGATGAACAAATGTGTGATTTCTAAGAAAGTTATTGTGTTGTCAGATATTCATGTTGTTTGGATTGACATGTGATTTTCCAAAAACATTGCCAACTACTTATCATTTTTAGGTTTTTCCGTTATTGTTCGTTTTCTTAATGATCATATTTATTTTCATGGTTTATCTTGTCGGCTACCTGTCATATAGTATGCTAGATGCTTCCGATAATGACACACATTTTAATATAGTTACGTGAGATTTTACCAACGTGTGATTATCAAAGTAAACCTTTTTTAGAAAAGGACAACAGCCGGACCCTTATTTTTAATCATAATCATCAATTGTTACACTTGTTAACACCTTGTCTCCGTTTCAGAAATGCCTAACGTTTCTAATGTTCCGTTATCCAGTTGTCTTAGCTGTAAAAGGTGGAAGCATTATTATAGTGCCCGCTGAATTTGTTGCAACAACTATTTTTGCTTAGAAACAGCATACAGAGACCTAAAATTACAAAAGAAAAGTGTTCATTTGGTAAATAATTTAGTGTTTGGTGATTGATTGCACTGTCCCATTTCAATGTTTAGATGATGTATATGGTTCCTTTTTTCTAGTGAAAATTGTTTGGCCATCTTGTCTTACAGTGAAATTGCGAAGTTATGTTTCCTTAGGTTTTGTATAGGTCCTATTAGCCTCTTGTCTGGGGGTGGGTGGGTGGGTGGGGGGTGTGGGTGTGGTGTGAATTACCAATTCTTGATTGTTGATGTTTTTCCATTTTAATACATCTTCAAATGAGACTTATCTTTCTCTTTGTGTATCTTGTCTTTTGAAGGTCACTTTGCTTTGGAGGTTCTGCACTGTACTTCATTTGTGTCAGAATCATGGGCAGCACATTCAATCCTCAGATTTTAGTGGAAAAACTTAACAAGCTAAACAGCACACAGGCGAGCATAGAGAGTATCCTGTTGATTTGTATTTTTGGATTATATATCTTTATCCTGTTGGTGTTTGTGTTCATATATATTTAGTTGGCTGTTTTCATTTTGATAGTGAGATGAGCATTCGGTTTGTACAGTTTAATTGGTAAACAAACGAGCTCTCAATTTTACCGGTTGCTTCTCGAACCCGATAGATAGGACTTTAAGGGTAGCTACATTAATTTGATTTAGTAATCAATTGTCAAGTTTCCATTCTGTTAGATTTCTAATCATTTTTTCCTCAATTTTTGAATGCAAATTCTTTTTTTCTTTTTCTTTTTTGGAGGAACTTTTCTATGAAATACAATTTTCAGATAATTTCTTATCCATATATGGTTTACCTTAGAATTGATATGTATCGTTTCTTTTACAATAGCTTTGTTAATAACTAGCCATTTGATTGTAAATCTTGAGTTATTCGTATATTTTTCTACACATATTTTCCGTTCCTTCCAAACTTTTTACAGCCAATCCAGCCAATCCAGAGTCGTTATCCTTAATGTGTTTCAGCTCTATCTCATTGGTGTATCTTCCACATGAACAAAGCAAAACAAGTTGTGGAAACTTGGGATACACAATTTCATTGCTCGCCACGGGAGCAGAAATTGGCTTTCCTCTATCTTGCCAATGATATTTTACAGAACAGTAGGAGGAAAGGTTCAGAATTTGTTGGGGAATTTTGGAAAGTTCTTCCGGGAGCTCTCCGAGAAGTTATAGAAAATGGAGACGAACATGGAAAAAATGCTGCTCGACGATTGGTATACTCATCTCAACAATGCATACTTTTATATTTACTTATGCTGTGAAATAATTTGATAATTTGCTTTTTACAAAATTAGGCTTATAACACTTTAAAATACATAATCTTTGTGTGGAAAGAAACCTGGAGCTAAAAAGATTATAGTTTATGTATTTGAGAAGGGAAACATGGAGGGTTTAAATGATAGGTGATTAATTGCAGCATTGTGAATGCTGACTAATTTTTATTAGATGTTTATATTTGGCAAGTTTTAGGAGATTTTCTTATACTTGATGGCTCACTTGGTCTGATAAAGTAAAAAAGAACTCTGAACTGACTCTCATGTTGGGGAAAGTAACTGTAATGGGCCATGTTCAGTGCACTTGAAAATGCAGGTAACGTAGAGTAGGGTACATTTTGGAAGTACAAGCTCTAGCATTTTAACACGCAGACTAAGCTATTTTGGGACTAAATTTTCTAACTAACTTGAAAAAGATTATCAAATTTTTAGTTGAAATATAATGAGGGTAATGGTTAGATAAGTATCTGAATTCAGATTGTAAATGTTGGAGGTGCACAATCTGGCATTTAAACTGTCAGATTACACTATTTAGTGTTAAAATTTAAATTTTCTAATTAATATGAAAAGCAATAATGTTGTTTTGGTTGCAAAACTATTCATCATATTGTAGAAGAAAGAGACAGGGTTAGAAGACTGATATCCTATTGTTTTCTTCGGTTAATTGTGATTGTTTATTTTGGTTGATGCTTTAAAATGGAAGATTAACACTTTACTCCCTTCTATGAAGAACACCATTATAGCACCAGAGTCTACACATTAGAATGTGACTTGAGACGAGTCATTGTGAAGCTACTTATGTTAAGTAATTTATATTCTAGGGGAATCTTTTGACCGAGATTTTACTGTGTTTTTCATTGTGAAAAAAAATGAAAATAATGAACACCGATATCGTATTAAGTGTCATGATCGGTGTTTTAAAAAACGTAATGAGGCGTGCCTTTGAGGCGATTTTTTACAAAATCGTACTGAGGTTGTGCTTCACTAGTTGTTTATGAGGCTTACACCAAAACTGACTGAGGTGTGTGCCTCTCAATTGCTCCTCAAAGGCATATTGAGGCTTAAGCCTCAATTTGGGCTTCTTTATTTGGAGCTTTTAAGTGTTTTGGGTTGATTTTTAATAGTTTTAATGACCCGTTAGCCCATATTAGTTAAAAGAAAAAAAAAAAAAATGATAGAGAGAAACACTTGACAAACAAAATGAAATAGGTTAAGGTTTTTTCTTTGACTCGCTATCTTCTTCTTTCTTCTTTGGTTCTTTCCTCTTGCTGCTGGTCTGGTGCTATTGTTTTATGAACTTACGACGATGTGATTTACTGATTTTCATTAACCTTTTTGATTTGGTATTGTCATTATGAGTTGTTAATAATTATTAATGTGATTATGTGATTATTGATTGTTTTATGAAATTTTATGTGCTTCATATATCTTTTGTGAGGGTTCCACCTTGCATTGTCGGAAGAAAACACCTCGATACTAAAAACGTATTTTAAAACATTGGTCATGATGAATCAAGATGTCCAAAATTGCTCTTTGATTGATGTTAGATGTTAATTTAAGAACATACTGGTTTTATGTTTCAATATGGTTCTAATCTTGCTATTGTACTTGGTTAACTAGAAGAACTGCTAGGGAAGTTACAATCATCTTCTACAGTTTTGGCCTTTTCAGAATGCTTGCATAAGTCTTATATCTATTCTTTTTTATAATAATACTCATTTCAGTATTAGAGCAATCTCTTATTGATTGTGTAGGACATTAGCATGATCTATTTCTTTAAGTTTCTACTGTGTGTGTGCAGGTTGGTATTTGGGAGGAGAGGAAAGTTTTTGGTTCTCGAGGGCAAATTCTGAAAGAAGAGCTTGTGGGAAAGCACCAAGATAACAATAGAAATGGGAAGCATCTGGGTGTCAAACTGGTAATTGAAGTCTTTTATTTGACTGGATGATGACACTAAATTGTACTTTTGTTTAAACCTCGAGGATTGATGCCATCTAACATCTTCTTTCCTTAAAGCAGAAGCAGCCTATTGGAAATACAGTGGACAAAATAGTTTCAGGTTATCAAGTTGTTTATGGTGGCCAAATGGACGAAGACGTTATATTGACCAAATGTAAGAATGCTATTTTCTCTATTGAGAAAATAGAAAAAGAAATTGGTGGTGACATCCATTCAGGTATTACCTGTATCTGGCTTCTTTTGTCAATCACAGCCTTTACATTTACATTAACATAAATTTTTACTTCTTAAAATGGCTATCACACATGAATTGCAATTAATTATATGCAATTCTGCATGCGAGTTCACTTACTGGACATTTTCTCTTCCTGATTTAACATGCCATAGTATATTTATTTATTTTTGCTACATACACTTTCCATTCTTAGTGTACCATGAACCCAGCATAGCATTGTGAAGTGGCATTTTGAACTTAAAAGCGTCGTTGTTTCCCACGATTTAAATCAAAATTTGTTGATGGTACTTTTGTATGATCCCCATACTATTTGATAATATGATTAACAGTCTCTGTCTTAGCAAGAAGGAAGATATTGCATAATTGCTATCTTGGTAAATGTTCCATGGAAGGAGAATCTTGAAGTAATACTAGTTTTTCTACATGTGGTGAGGAGCACAATTGATTAGTTAACAACCTCGAGTCCTCTCCATTTATTAAGAATGAATGGATCTTGTTGAGCTGAGATTCCACTAATTGATGATTTTGTTTATCAAGTATCAACCTCTAGATTTTAAAATCAAATTACATGGTGCCAGGCCTGAAAATGTTATTATGCTATTAGCATTTCTCAGATAGAGTACCTTTCATTAAAGGATTTCTCAATCTGTTGTTGAAATCTTATTGGGTTCCATGTTTATAAAAGCATCCTTTCTCTGAACAGGACAATTGCATGGATCTGCATTTGTGGAGGAGCTGCAAGGGCAGCATGCTACTATGAGGAACTGCGTTGAGCAGTTAACAGCAGCGGAATCAATGAGAGCAAATCTCGTGTCTCTTTTGAGGGAAGCTCTTCAGGAACAGGTTGGTCGGCCAGACTATTCTGTAGTTGTAAAATGTTGTGTGAAACTTCTGGTTGTGTCAACGCTGAAATATACTCTCTTTTTTCAGGAATCTAAGCTGACACAAATCCGTAATGAGCGACAGGTTTGGCACTGCTACCTATCCTGTTTCGATGAGAATATAATTTAGCTATCTTTAAAAACATATACGTCTCTGCAATGTGCAACATGCACATGCACATATGTATAGAATTTAATTGAAATACATTTGACATGAATTCCAAATATATCTATAAATGTGCTTTGAATCTTCCAAAAAAGAAAATGTTTGGTTTTTAAAGATCCTCAAAGAAAGCTTCCAAGTTTGTGATTTACTTAAACATATTTCACAAGAAACATGAAATAAAGTTTAATTTAGTTTACTGAAAGCATATGAATAACTTGCCCCTTGTTTTCCTCTATTTTTTCCATTTTTTCTTGTTTGAAATTACATTGCCTTCTTCTTGTTTAGTAACAAGTTCTTGAAGTTGATGTAAGCATCAAGGTTTGAGAGTTGTGATCATATAGTAAGAGAGTGTTAGTTTTGGCTGTTGTGCCTTTCTCAGCTTTAAACATTGTATATTGATCTTTATGTCTTTAATGTGCAGAATTGTGCTCTTATAGTGAATTTTATGAGACTTTTTTAACTTTGTTGGTTCTCCCTTTTGTTTCTTGTTTACCAGACTGTGCAGTCCCAGTCAGAGCAGGCAGGCAATATTTGCCGGAAGTTAATAGCTGAGCATAAATCGAAGGAAGCTTCCTCTTCAATGGGACCTCCTGGATTTATCCCAGCAGACACAGAACAATCAGCTCCTGTGATGTTTGGGATTGAGGAAGGCCCCCGGAAATCTGTAGCTGCTGCCGTGGCAGCCAAGTTAACTGCTTCAACATCCTCAGCTCAGATGCTCTCTTATGTCTTCTCCTCTTTAGCTTCTGAAGCTATCAATAATAATCAGAGTAATGAATCCTCTGGTGATCTCCCTCCTGAAAAGAAGAGGTCTAAAATTGATTACGACAAGTCTTTCACACCTCCTCAGAATCCCCAGGCACCACCAATTCCTCCTTTCACACACCTCGATTCTCTTCAAAATAATGTTACAACCACAACTCAACTATTGATACCAAATACCCCACCACCTCCGCCACCATCATCTCCTCCACCGGTGCCTCCACCACCACCACCTATGGCACCACAACCATATCAGGTGCCCCAGTACACTGGATCAATAACTGTGCTGCCATACAGCTATAACATGAGCCCACCCCCACCTCTTAACTTACCTGGGTATCCATCAGTGTCTCCACCACCATTGACAGGCATGTTGCCTTTTGCTCCACCTCCAACTAACCTGTATCCAAGTTTTCAAGGCTCAGATGGTAATTTCTACAGCCAGCCAACATCGATGACACCGGTATCTCGGCAATAGGATCTTTTAGTTAGGGATGTTGTAGTTGAAAAAGGCTTGCTGGGAACAAGAGACATCCTTCTTCAGTGAAGAAGCTTTCGCTGCGCCCAGCACTGGAACCTCTTTCAAGTTCATGTGCAGTACACCTAAATTAGAATTGCACATAGTGAATGTTTGTAACTTAAATGTTTTTGAAGTGCCTTGAGATTTTAAGGTGTTATACAAATTTGATAGCATTGTTAAATTAAGAAAAGGGAGATTTAACTCTCTTGACTAGGTAAAATTCTTGATGTTTTGTAGTGGATGGTTGGTAGTTTTATGCCTAGAATCTATCTGATGTTGTGTGGTACCTGTCTCTCACCATCAAATTGAACACAAAATGGGATCATAGAGACATGGATATACCCACAATGCCCTACTCTGGGCCCAAAACTGTTGTGGAATTGGGTTGGCCTTATGTTCATGTCATTGAATTTTGGTTTTCTATTTTCTACTGGAAGTAACTTAGGCCGTACGTTTAAAGAAAGACTATCAGATATACAAGGTGATTGGTGAATCATTCGAGGCTTACTTAGTCATTCTCCATAGCATTTTTTGTAGATCACCTATGTGAAAACATTGCTACCTGAGATCAGTAGGCATTGCATATCTGAACTCATCGGGTAAAATCCCCTTTGAATTGGAATATGATGTTGGATTTGGGACCATAATATATCGTTGGAAATCATCTCAACAAGCCCTACAACAAAATCCACAATACTTCATGTAAAAACAATGAAACCTTAGTAAAGTGATGATTTCATGTAGATAATGACGGATGATTTCATAATCATCGGTTTAATTGTTCATGTGTATCTTGTTGTTAAATATGTATGATAGGATTTGAACCCTCATCACAAAAGTATAAGAGAGGATGTACATTTCTCAACCAAGAGTGTACGTACAAGACTCTATGATGTATCAAAATATAAAACCAGATGGATCAAGCATATAGTATTTGTCCCATTATTTTGTAAATAATTCTATAAAAAAAAATAATAATAAAAATTGTTGTTTCTTTTATGATCACGTGGATGTGAAGAATAATTGTTGTTTCTTTTATGTAAGAACAAATAAAAACAGAAATCATTACGTTAATTTACATGTTTAAAGTAAATATAAAAAAGAGAAACATGTGTTGGCTTGGTGTTGTTGGAATTAAGATTACAGTCTTTACAGATAGATTAGCGTCGGTGGTGATGAAACAATCACGTGAGTATGACATTGTCTAGCATGATCACAAATGACAAACCTACCTATGTATTATTTACTCACACATATGTTTAGCTTTTGGATTGAGACATTTTGAGATTTTTTTAAAAAAAAAAAATTAAAAAAACAGTTAAAAGTAGAAAACTGAGATAGAAAAACAATTATTAATAATTGTATTTATTATGTCTATTGTCTAGTCTTCACTTTCTAACATGGCCACCATCACCATCACCATCACATGAGAGGCTCATAGCTCATTTGACTATGGAACCCTTCTTCTTCTTCTTCTTCTTCTTCTTCACTAGAGTCTAGACAAAACTAAAAAAAAAAGGGTCAAGAAGAGAGTAAGTGAGGAAGTTCCAAAGGTTTTGGGATTTGAACTTATTGAAAGGGATTGTTTAGGAAGCAGGACCAACCAAATCAACTGTCTAAAACTAGGTTAATTACAATTGAGTCCACAAAACTTGTAAATTTAATTTAAAACTTTCTAGTTAATTAAGACATGAGAGTGCATGTGCACGTGCATGGGCATGTTAAAAATTGTTTTAGAGCTCCAATAATAGAGAATAGATGAAAACAGGCATCCAAACAAAACCTACAGAAACAGTGTGGAAACACAAGGAGAGACAGAAGCACCGTCTCAGATGTTCCAAGTTTCAAGTTCAAATACTTAAAAAAACAACAGCAAATTAATATTAATTATTATTATTAATTAAAAATGTATCAAAGTGAAAACGACAAAGAGGAGAAAAGCAGTCAACGTTAGGCTAACGTCAGCCAGACATAAATGGAGGAAACAAAAGCTGTTCAAAAGCCGTCATGTCGTTTGCTTTAACGGCGAGAGGTGAGAAAAAAAGTAGAGTTGGTCGGATTTTTAAAAAGTTGTGTTGCGTCAGCCTTTGTTGGTAAATCAAAAGCATGCCTTTTATTATTAACTCCATTTTTGGTCAAACTGGCAGACCAACAAACACCACACCTCCCTTTCCCATTACTTCTTCCTCACCTCTTTTATCTAATCATTTTAATAGCTATTGTAATCTTATGCTTCGTATGGTTTGATATTAAATGACATCCGAAAATGTTTCAAATTTAAATTGTTACATTTTAATAAATAATAATAAAAAATCCAGCATTTTTATGTTGTTGTAAGTTGTATTTTATAGAATGATTTAATCCGTTCATAATCATTGTTGATATAAGTGTAATTAAAGCTTTGTTCAATATATTTGTGACTTTTATTTTATTTTTTATTCAGAGTAACATTGATTTAAATGTGTGATTACCACCAAACTATACATACAACTAAATTAGCTTCATCAAATTTGGAGAGTTTAAGACGCTATGAAAAAAGCTAAATGAACAATGTAAATATGAAAAAAGTGGGTGAAAATTAAATCAAACTTGACTATATTTTTAAAACAAATTTGGGATCGAAGAGATCGTGTCACACTCAGGCTCCAACGTGGCTTTGCCACTGCTTGCTACCAATAAAATTGATGTTATTACATTTGTTGTATACAAAATCCGTCTGAGTAACACGTCATCCAGATAAAACGATGAGAACAAGAAACCAGCCACGCCACATCAGTAAAAGTCAATCATTCAATAATATAAAAAAAATGCTAACCAGCGACACGTTACAAAACCTAGACGTGTCACCAGTAGAATCCTTAGAGAATCTACTCGATTCAATTAGCCTTGACAAATAAGGACTCTGCTTAACCGACTCTACTCAGCCAAAATAGAAAATGTCCATATTAAAATTTATCCTCCACAAGCAAGTCATGTTTGGCTAAATCAGGCAATTATAGACCAACCTAAATACGGCAATCAGAAGGGAAGTTCACTCCAAAAAAGGAAACAACCAGATCTTCACCGAGATATCAGGAATCCTAGTCAGGCTCTGAATCAATTGCATTAAATGCATAATGTCACCAAAAAGGAAGGAAGAGTCCTAAAAACGCATCACCACAGTCTTCCACTTGCATGCTGTGATTCAGGAACCCCTAGAGATACCATATAAATACACATGTAAAAATTATTGTAAGAGAGATCATGAGAATCTTGAGTGAGAGAGACCAGAGGCTGTAAACCTGATTTTCATAGTGAATTCGTTTCTCAGTCGTCAAGCAACGACCCATGGATGTTTCTTCGTTGCCGGAGTTTTATCACGTATTTTGTTTTCTTTGTTATTTATCCTTTATTACACTTGTTTACCGGTATAATCAAATGAAACTCGTTGACCGGCTGAATTTTAAGAAATCACCGTCAACAACATTTTTACTCTAGATTTGTATATCTACCAGTAATATAAGACTTTTTATTAATCATAAATATATAAGTATGGTCAGACTATATTAATTCAAATTTCTGATTCAATTTTTTGATTCCAATATTTTATTCATCCATTTGTTCATGTGCTATTTAATCCAATAACTGAAAGGGTGAAGTTAAAAAATTGAGTTGATATAACCTAACACATACGAGTATTTTAAACAATTTAAGATGTATAATATACTTTGATAATTTTAAAATCTTGTTAAAATCCAATCTTATATGTAAGTGTATTGTGAATTTTACGGCTTCTCGTTTAAAAGAGAAAAAAAAAAAAAAAAAAAAACGGATTAAGCACTTAATCATGGAGATCAATGATAGTTTTTGAAAACAAAACTTAATATTAATTGTTAAATTGTAATCCATGTGCGTTTTTACACTTTTTCCGTGACCCCGTTCTCAAAACATCCAGCCACCTGTAGTCAGAATCTTTGTCGCATTAAAATTACGAAATTTGCCAATGCCACGGCGCCGTTGCTTTGTTTATCAACTTTTATTTTATTTTATTTTATTTTTTTGTACTTAAATTTGCTTTTATATATTAGTATTATTGAGTGTGTGATTACCGACACAAGGGTGTGGCAAATTGAGTGAATTAAAATTAAAAAAAGAATTAGAGGCCGACATGCAATGCATGGGATTATAATTTTAACGGTTACCGTGAGCACACCACGACATACTCACCGGCTTTTCGCCGCTACATGTTCCTCACAATTTTCTTTACCTTTCCCAACACCGTTATCATTTCCTCATTCTCTGCCTAACTATCTATCTTTCCATTTACTTATTGTTTATCGAGACCTAACAAAATCAAACATTACAAACGCGATCATCGAAGGAGATATAAGGGCCGTTTAGAAAGTGCCAAGTACTTTTAATGTGTGGTTTGATTCGCAAATTGCATGCAATGTCCTTTTTCTTGGAAGCAGGTGATTACAAATGGCTGTTCCTTCATTTTAGTGTAGATCCGAGCAAATCCTGATATCTTTCTTGGAGCTGGTTTGAGTATAAATGGTAAAAAAAGCAAATACACATAGAAAGAGATCAGAGAGAGAGACATTACAACTTACACATACATCAACGTTGAACTAATAAATATATACAAATGTACCCGATCAAGTACTACTATATTCTTGCTCACTCTTTCTTTAATAAATCTCATTCCCAAAAAAAAATGTAAATACAAATGTATATCATCTATGTACTGGCGTACTGCATATTTGCACCCCCACCGTCCGATTATTATCTCCATATATCCAACGGCTGTATCAACACTCAACATGGGATATTCATGTGGGTTCCATTTCAACATTCTCAACCGTTGAATAATTCTCTTTGAAATTAATTTGATCTCGTTCTAGGGAGATATAAAAGAACATCATTCCCGATATACCCTAATATGTGCATGGATTAGAGCAGCTGTAAGAAGACCAAGTCAGTGTTAGTTAATTAGTGTTAGTTGTTGGGATAAAACAATTAGTGTGTTAGTGCCCTTCAAACGTTAGTGGTTAATTAGTTAGTGGATAATTAGTGTCTTTGTTTTAGTTTCCATCGTTTAATATTTTCCTATTTTCATGCATTGTACGTTGTTTCCATTTTAATTGCCGTAGTGGGTGTATGGTTCATTAGCAATGTAAGACTTATAAATAGCCAGATATCCCTAGAATGAAATCAGAGAAATATATATACCAAATTATCCTCTTTATTATCTTCTCCTTTGTATTTGTTCCTCAACTCTATCTCTAGCTTCTACATTTCCTAGTTCTACCAAACTATTTGATATATATCATACCCTTCTATAAATTTTGATTCTCAGTCAATATGAAGGGTATTTAAGTCAAAAAAGCTCCATTCACGTATAAATATACGTATATGAAAAGGATATATATATATATATACCGACAAGCACAATCGAACAAAATCGTTTTCTTTACTACGCCTAGCTATGAAGATGATTCAAAACATAAATAGGCCTGCTTGTTGTTTCTGTTAAAATCTGAAAAACTAGAAAGAAAAAAAAGCCAAACGGCCCTTATAATTTATAATTAACCAAAAGCTAGCAGAAACTTTCTTTTTCTACGTTACCGTACCAAATTCAGCTCCTGCTTTTTAAGCTCTATTTTTAAAGCCCATTTACATCCACCTTCGCAAAAGTGCTTCTGTTGTCATTGGACATGCTGCATACATTAAAGCATGCGTAGACTCTTGTGAGTAAGCTATGGAAGCCAAAAGCATGCGTAGAATTCCTGTTCAAAAAAATATTCAACGCCAAGCAGAGAAAACTGAGACTGTTTTAGGGTATGGTATGCCCTAAAAGTGGAAAAATAAAATTATTATCTACAGAGAGAAAACTGGCTTTATTGAAAAGCTATTTCAAGATATATATTTTTTGATTTTGGATACCAAGTTCTAAGCTATCTTAAACGATGCGAATCGGATAATATTGAATAATTATAAGTCCCATATGGCCATATGTTATTACTAATGTGATTCGTTTGGGTACGTAGCTTTAAATTAAAAGATTTCTTTTCATTATAAGAAGAAAAAGAAACCGTCCAAATCCAAACATAGTATCAAATACGCTGAGAATATTCATCAAATTGGTTTGTCATTGCCTACATGGAAAGAACAGAAAAAGGAATGGGAGAACCATATCCGAATTCGAGCTGATCTCGCCATCTGATCATCACACATTACTTCGCATAACGGAAATAATAATTTATTACAGTAGGTGTCACAATTTTAATTAATCGTATCGAAATTTAAAAGTATATTGATTAAATATGAGATATTATCTATACATATTAATGTATTTTACAACTCTGACCAGCTGTGAGCTCTGGGGTTAATTTGAGAGGAAGAAAAGGAAAATGCGCATGAATGTCCCGTCAAAAAAGAAAAGAGAGGTTTGGTGAGCTGTGATGGGCACGTTGCTTGTTTAATCTTTTAAAGATAATAATAGCCCGACAACAAGGACGGAGACAGCCGTCTATTAACCAACTACTCCCTTCTGATAAAGCCTGTTCTTCATGTCTCCCCACAACAAATTCTTAATTCTTCAACCTTTATTCTTTTATTTTTATTTTCACATTTATTCATCTCATTACAAATTTACAATAAACCCCATTCTCCTTCCTCCGTCTGTTCTGTTTATCCCCCAAATATATATATATTTTATGATAAAATAATAATATATATATATATTTTACAATTTTTAAAAACTCTATAACAGATAAGATGAGTTTGGTTAAATGATAAAACTTCTTACACCTATACCATTACTAGTTTTAATTCTATCCTTCCTTATAAAAATCACGATTTATATCACAGTGTAATACTAAGGCTATGTTTGGTGGGAGGAAGGGAGAGTATGAGGGATGGATGAATTAACAGGGAGAGAGAGCAGGAGGGATGAATGAATTAAGAGGGAGAGAGAGCAGGAGAGATGGAGAGGATAACATCTATCCTTCATGTTGTTTGGAATTGAAAAGAGGGTTGAATGAATGAATTAGTATTTAATTTATAAATTACTATGTTACCTTTAAAAAAATTGGAATGTATTATAAAATTAGAAGGCATTTTGGTATTTACCCCATCACTCTCCCTCCTTTGTGATCCACCAATTATTGAGTGGATCCAAAATGGTGAGTCCGAGAGGATTTTCTCTCCCTCCACTCCTCCTCTCCCTCCTTCCCCTCCCTCCAACCAAACTGGGACTGGGGCTCTTCCTCCGACCTTCTCCTTCCTTCCCTCCATTTGTACCTCTGACCAATCAGAGCATAAGTCTTGATAATAGCCTGTATAATAATTGTTTTCTTGAACTGATAGATACCAAAATCAATCACTCTCTTTTTCTTTCCATGTCCAGGGCATGCGTTGACGAATGGTGACGACTACAACAGACGAAACTTTTTTAATCTTTTGTTAATCCAAAAAAGTAAGAAAACTAAATACACGTTTATTACAAAAATACCCCTAAATTTAATATATTATTAATAAAATAAGATCCTCTCAAGTCTCAAATACACTCTCCTAATCTCCTTACTTGTACTCTCTTTCTCTATAAATAGCAGCAAATCTCCCATCATTTTCTCACACAATATCCACATCTCACTCACCAAAATTACACTACTATCACAAACTTTTGTCTACTTGTTTGTTGCAAGATTTGATCTTTTTGATTCACAAAATGCATTATCAAGCCGGGTCATGGGGTTCTTATTTTCCAACTAGAGCTGTTGGTGGCGACCCACTGGAGCGCATAGAGAGGCTGGCCTCAGAGAATGCGGTGGTGATCTTCAGCGTGAGCTCATGCTGCATGTGCCATGCCATCAAGAGGCTCTTCTGTGGCATGGGTGTCAACCCCACTGTTTACGAGCTCGACGAAGACCCCAGAGGCAAAGACATGGAGAAGGCTCTCACTAGGCTTCTGGGTAGCTCCTCCGCCGTCCCCGTCGTCTTCATCGGTGGCAAACTGGTCGGAGCAATGGACAGAGTCATGGCCTCTCATATCAATGGCACTCTAGTGCCTCTTCTCAAAGAAGCTGGTGCTCTTTGGCTTTGATTGATCATTTTAATTAATAATTATCACCCTTTCTTTTAACAGATTTTGAAAAAACTATGACTCGTATAGGAAACGATCAGGACAAGGCAGAGGAAGAGGAGTGGTGTGTTTCACTTTTGCGAATCTTCTCCATTTTGGACACACTGGGAACTAATTAATGTCTTAGCTAGTTTAATTTCTACTACTTTTTTTTTTTTTGGTTTGGTTTGGTTTGGTTTGTGTTTGTGTTTTCACTGGTCCTGGTCTCAGCAGAGAAATGTATTTGCTCCCTCCTCTGTATTATAGATAGAAAATGATAATAAAATATAAAAAAAAGTTTCAACTTTAATCTTCATGTTTGTGTATCGATGAGTTTATAACTTGTCTGAAAAAGATTTTATTTTGATCAATATAATTATCTGGATTTGTGCCGGAAAACTCGCCGGTTAAACCCCACAATAAGTGAATGTGGAGATCTGGTTATGGTGTTCCTCACCACCATTACAGTCTCGGTTGGTCTACTCTGCCAATAGGGTCCCACCTTTCATGTCGAACTCACGTGTTATTGATTTAACCGGGCCAATTTTAGGCGCCTAGAAGAATAAAAGTGAGAGTGGAAGTGACCTTTGCAAAAGTGAGAAAAAATTGGTGTGGTCTAATCAACGGTTCATCCGTACAACGAGGGTCCACCCATTATTTGATTTTTCATTACATGTGTTACTCTCTAGTCGTGACACGTGGTTATAGTTACAATGAGTGGTTTAACTCTGTTAAGCCACGTCTGACTTCATGAACAAATAATTTGGTCTCCCAGCGGTCGGTGCCGGTGGACGGTTGATGCTTGATACTCGATTTGTTATTTTAGTGCTTTGCTTCTTTTTGCGTGAGATTCTTCACGTTATTTCAGATTGTGGACCCATTCCGTACAACATTACCACGTCATTTGATATAACGCATCGCATGCACGTGGAATTGCTTGGTTTAACGCGATGATCGCCATCGAAGAAAGCCCTTGACTTCTCCTTTGATTTCACCACAATTGGTGAAATGGTGGTTCTGGCCGCTGAACTAAACCACTGTTTAATTCAGTAGTCTCTAAAATGATTATACGGTTATGATTAGTGGCCCCGATCGTCAATTGAAACTGCCGTTTATACCTGATTGATTTTATCTCTCAAGTTTAAATATGTGGTTATGATCAACGGTTATCGACGGTCATGAAATCGCCAATTGAATCCGCCGTTGATACTTGATGCTTTCAGGTTCAATTCGGTGGTTGGTGGCCACCGAACGAAACCACCAATCTGCGCGTTTCAGGGGCAAACTTGCCTTTTGATATAATGCAACATCCCTGATGTAAAAATGGATTGCATATCAAAAATCGTTAACATGACAACAATGTCCAAAAACTTGCTTCCTATGTGGTACAAAAAAAGATTTGATGGACAATTAACTTAAAATCTGGTCTCTAATAATATTTATTTTTAATGATGTGTCCAATTTTTTTTTTTTTCTTTTATTTTCTAACTAAAAATAGATAAAAAATTAATGTCAATTTTAAATACTTGCTGAGTCAATCGAAAAAATAATTGTGTAAATAGACAGTCATATTGACGATGTCTAATATATTTTTTTTGGTTATATCAATGCGAGGTTGAATATGCACAGTTGCATTGAAAATACATTTTTTTTAATAGTGTCTATTTATCTTATGTAACTTTTTTTTTTTTTTTCACAAACTACTCTTGCATTGAAGATACTCTAAGAGTCGGAAAAAATTTTGAATATTCTCGATACACCTTATCTTTCATATTATGTGACATGTCAAATATATATGCTACAATTGAAAGGTAATATTTACTCGATCAAAATTCAAAACTTAATGATTTTGAAAGAGAATATAAAAAATTGAGTGAAGAATGAATTAAGAGATTTGATGGATTCTAATCTTTTATATTAACTCTTTCAACAAAAAATAAATAAAAATTGATTGTATTTGGTAAAGAGAACATTAATAGAATGACGCAACCTCTCATTAAGGTCGGTGTGAAAAAAGGTTATCACTAAATTATTCTTATATTGTTCGACATAAACATATATACTTAAAATGTACGATCACATCTTAGAATATATATGTGGTAGTGTATCTTTGATTCCATATAGTGGAGGAGGTTCAAGTTTATGTATCATCAAACCGCATTGGACGTTGAAAAGTATTAAATTTAATTTGAGATAAACTAATTTTATGCAAAATTCCTTTTTGTGGAAATCTTCCAAAAGAGCAAGCAGACTGCAGAATCAAATTAAGAGCAAACTCAATTATTTCATTAATTCTTAACCCATCTAGTAACCTACATTTTGAGTTAATAGACCACCTTTGGAACTCTCAAAAGACAGAAGGGTGGGCAGGAAATGGAACAATCTTATGATGATATTATAAACAAAAGAACAGGATTTTTGCATATTTGACATTCTGATTATTGATTCTACAATCCATTTTCTATATTAAAAAAAAAATTAAAAAAATTGGCTAAAGTGAAGGAGTTTATCTACTCATACAAGCATCATATATTCATATGTATTGTTTAAAACTTTTGATGTAACAATTGGCTGACACACAAGGCCTTTTGCCTTGATGGTTGGACTTTCCTTGTGAGTTTCCACCATCAAGGTTCAACACATTGGTGTGTATGTATATATATTCATTTGTCCCACCTTAGCCTTTAATCCTCAAGTGTGGGTTGTATTCCCTCGGTTTTGGGAGCATCCATCTCTCCAGTTGTGAAAGTTTATCCATTTGTATACAAGCATCATATGGATGGTTTAAAAGTTTTGATGTAACAATTGGCTGACATACAAAGCCCTCTTACCTTGGTGGTTAGACTCTCCTTGTGAGTTTTCACCACCACCTTGGTGTGTATGTATAAATATTCATTTGTCCCACCTTGACCTTTAATCCCAAAGTGTGGGTTGTCCTCTCCCGACTTTGGAAACATTCCTCTCTCCAGTTGTGAGAGTTGTAATCCATGAGAATCGAGATAATGCAAATTTAATTATCACACCCTTTTTATAAGATTACCTTGATCAAATATGTCAATAGGCATAGTATAGATTCAAATATGTCAATAGGCATAGTATAGATTCTGTTTATACATATAAGAATCAACTAGAGTAGTGACTATGAAGATAATTTGTTTTTGGACAAATTACACAAACTTATCCTGATTATATGTGAAATTGCACTAAAACCCACACAAAAAATTCATAATAATAATGGCTTCCCCTTGATTAGTTGACTAACCATTGACCACATTAATTAATCACACAATGTCTGTTTTGCCCCCCTTGACTAGTTGACTAACCATTGACTCACCATTGACCACATAAATTAATCACACAATGTCTGTTTTGCCCTTGCTCTACATTAAAAAAAAAATAAGAACAATATATATTTTAAATTAAATACTATTTAAATGGTTTATAAAATTAAATTAACACAAAAAATATTTATTTTTTATTTTTTTTAAAGGTACACATTTAGGAAGATTTTATAAAAATAACAAAAATTAATAGATAAAAGAAAATTATTAAAAAACAGTTACAATTTTAAAACATAAAAAATTAATGGATAATAGAAAATTATTAAAAAAAAACAGTTAATAGATAATTAAAAAAAGAAATTATATAAATAAAAAATAAAAAATAAAATAAATCTGAAATGATCTCCATGGTTTCAGGCTATGATAGAGATCGACCGAATCTCTACTCGCTCAGCGAGACAGTGACTCAATGATGGACATCTATCTTAAGAATTATTTTAATATTATTTGATTGAAAAAAAAAAAAAAACTCAGTTAGGAAGTCCAAAAGAAAAACTCAGTACTCCAAACTTTTTTTTTATTATTATTTATTTTTACATCAAATAATATTAAAATGATTCTTAAGATGGAGGTCCATCGTTTAGTCACCGTCTCGCCGAACGATCTGGTTGATCTCCATCACGACCTGAAACCATGGAGATCGTTTCAGATTTCTTTTCTTTTATTTTTTATTTTTTATTTATATAATTTCTTTTTTTAATTATCTATTAAATTTTTTTTATAATAATTTTCTATTATGCATTAATTTTTTATGTTTTAAAATTGTAACTGTTTTTTAATGATTTTCTTTTATCCATTAATTTTTGTTATTTTTATAAGATCTTCCTAAATATGTGAACCTTTTAAAAAAATAAATAATAAATAATTTTTGTGTTAATTTAGTTTTATAAACCATTTAAATATATATTTTTCTTATTTTTTTGATGTAGTGCAAGGGCAAAACAGACATTGTATGATTAATTAATGTGGTCAACGGTTAGTCAATGGTTAGTCAAATGGTCAAGGGGAAGTCATTGTTATTATGAATTTTTTATGGGTTTTAGTGCAATTTCATATAAAATCAGGGTAAGTTTGTGTAATTTGCCCTTTGTTTTTTTGTAAGTAATGATACTTTATTCAAATTTGGTGTCCAACTTAAACAAATGGATCAGATTGATACCACATCATTTGAGCACTAGTGTACATCAAATTTGGATAAAGTAACATTACTTAGTTTTTTTAGAGGCACATATAACCCCGTGAGAGAGTTAAGGTTAAAATTAATAAAATTAATTAATTATGGCAATAGTTAATGAGCGATTATCAATTGGGTCCCTAACTTATTAGGAAATTTTATGTTTGATGATTTTTTTTTTTTTTTTTTGGAGTTAATTTTTGCTCACCCCAATTGAAAGGGGGTGATCATTACCTCATTCCCTACACTTTGACATATGTCTATTTGTTAATTATTAATTTACTTGTTTGTCCTTAGAATAGTTACCCTTAATTAATAAATAGACACGTATTAACACGTGGGTAGGGAGTTAATACTAAAAAAATGAACTCATTTTTAGCTCGTGTTATTCTTGAATTTGTGAAATACATCAAGATAGATTCAGTATCATGCACAAAGCTCTTTTTATAGGGATTGTGGCTCGCAAAGCTCCAAAACCAACTAGTTGTTTTTGAAATTCCATGAACCACCAGATAACGCATTTTTTTCAATCCACATCGTTACGAAAATGAAAGACCAAAGCCATTATTTACTACCACAATCTTCTGTTTCAAAGCCATGTTGAGTTCTCTAAATAGGATCGATGCCAAAATTTTGCCTACCATTCTACCAAGTACCAAGCATGAAATGGAGCATTTAGATTTTATGCTGCTTGTCTTATGGGCTTCAATAAAGGTCCACAATCAATCCCCTTACCAGACACATGATCTTGGCCCAATTGTTTTTGCGGTATAACAAATGGCGATTCTATTGCCACCCACAAAATATCTTCCTACACTCATATTTTAATGAAACCTTTTTATTTATAAAATACACTTAACATTTAATTACTTCAAATACATGGTTTTTTATTTTATTTTTAAAAGCCGGATATTGTTGTTTGTTTTATTATTATTGTTGTTGTTTTATATAACAATGATCGGTGTGTAAACTTTTATGATTTTCATGGTTTTTTTTAGATAATTTAATACATTAATTCCTCACGTAACAACGAAAAAACATAATTAGTTTTAACATTGAATTTGTGTTTTATTTTTGTCTAAGTAAAATCTTAGTTGTAGAGTTTTATTTGAATATAATACTTTTTTATCCGAGTAAATTCTATAATATTTGTTAAAAGGAAAGGAAACTGTATTTGAATTTGAACACGTGTAGTAATGAAAAAAAAATGGATAAAATGAGAAAAATGGATATAATGAGAAAAAATAAATGTTAAAAAAAAAAATAATACTTAAATGATATGTTTGGTATTTTAAAGGACGTAGTGAGTAAAATTAATAATTTTAATTTATTAATATGAACATAGAAAGATATTGTATGTGCAACAATCAACAATAAACCCTGCCATATAACAAATTATATATATATATATATACAGATTTATCACATAAAGAGATAAATGAATTTTACAAATTACAAGTAAACTGCTCAGAGTTACATCCCTACGTTCATTCTCCCAAATCCCGAATTTAATATAATAATTATAAAAAAAAAAATCGAGCAGTGAATGGTTGACACGTGTTGCAATTGTTAAAAAAAATATAGTACGGTTAAAATAAGTTGCGAGGAGAAGAAAAAAACAAAGAAGAGCGAAAAGTAGAAATCACGCGGGATGTATCAGAAATGAGAATACGAAGACCATGAGTGGGACCCAAAGATGGGAATCTCAGTAACAAACTCTGAGCTGTGCGGAAATTGTGTGAGCAAGCAAACAAGCAAATGGCATTCAACTACTACTATTTCAATGGTTTCCACAGAGAGAGAGAGGGTGAAGACGGAATGTCAGTGAACATTTTCTTGATTTCGCTTCACACTCATGACTCACCTGCCTCCTCTGTAATTTAACCACTGCTTTTCTTTCTTTTCAATTTCCATATTTTTTTAGAGTGGATTCAGAGCTCCCAGAATTTCAGAATTTTTTGTTGTACTGTAACTGGATGGGAAGAGTTGCATTCTGATTAAGAATCCCCAAAGCATCATCACATATACCGGAATTTTTGGTGAGTTTCTTTGCTGTTTCTGGTTTCTGTATAATCTTTAAATTTTAATGAGATTGTGTTATTTATTCCTTTGTGTCTATGATTTATCTGTAATAAGTAGTGTTTATTAACTTGTTTGATAAGTAATTTCTTTGTCTTCTACTCTTATTAGATTACAAGTTAATTCTGCTTTAATTTTGTCTAATTTTGTGATGAGACTATGAAGAGCTGTGTGTGTTAATGGTTATGTTTATGGTCAGGGGATTCATATGTAAACTTGTTTTCAGATATTTTGAGTGATCCTTTGTGATGATGCTGCAATATGATCCATTTTAAATATCAAAAATAAAAATTTGTTGTATTGATTTCCATTTTTTTTTCCTTCCCATGTAAACTCTTAAATTTGTGCAAGTTTTCAGTGTTATTTATGATGTTCTGTTGCTGCATTAGTGTAATTTTATAACAGGTATTAGCCGATATTCTTCCATTCACAAATGTTAGCAACAACTGTTCTACAATCCCGTGAAGACTCATTGCATTCAATGTTTGTTTTGTGTGTATTAATTGTATTGCATAACTTAATATTTTTCCCTGGTTTATCCTGTTGACCGGCTAGGTCAAATTAACATCCAAAAATGCATAAGCAGACAGTTTGTTTTGATCCCAACTCCATGGCAGAAGGTGCAATTGATGATGAGTTTTCCCGGTCCGTGCCAAACAGTGACATCAAATCTGGAGAGAATCTGAAGCTCTCATCGGAAGAACTCTCTTACCACCATCATCACCAAACCAATCAAAACGGTCATCACCAGGAAGATGCTGCTGCTGTTGCCGCTATGGATTTCGAACTTTACAACCATCTGTCCTTGGATATTTGCAATAACAACACCCATTTGATGCAACAAGTGATTCATGAGAATTATGACGCAAATCAAGTTCTTACATATAATCAATCTAATTGGAATGCTGATGTCCAGGAAACAGTGAATGATATTGATTTCAGTCATTCTCATGGCCAACAACATAATGGCCACCACAGCTTTGATATCAACATTCCCTCTTCATTACCAGAAACTGCCTACTCTCAAACACCAGACCTTCTCAATCTCTTATGCTTGCCCAGAAGTACAACCTCAAATTCATCAACCATCTCCTTCGCAAACACAAACCATACTTCGTTGGGGTTTATGGGAGACCTCGCGACCCCAGATAGCACAAACGTGTCTTCCATTTTGTATGATCCCGTGCTTCATTTGAACCTTCCATCGCAGCCTCCATTCTTCCGAGAGTTATTCCAATCTATACCACATGGGTACAACATGTTAGCTTCAAGAGGCGGTCCTAATTCCTTGTTTGGAGCTGGAAACCAGGACGCGGATGGAGGCCAGTTCGATGACAGGGTTCTGGAGTTTACTAGGGACATTGCAGGGATGGAAGCTGATGGCAATATGAAAAAACCCTTGGATAGCGAGCGCCAAAGGAGAGTACAATTGAAGGATAAGTACATGGTTCTGAGGAGTTTAGTTCCTAACCCCACCAAGGTAATTCTTTCTTATAAACCAACTTGTTTCTCTTGAATTAGTTTAGTTTCAATTTGATGATAAATCACTTAGCTATGTTTTGTGATTGGGAACTTTGTATACAACAAAGAATGATAGAGCCTCAGTGGTAGGAGATGCAATTGAATATATCAAAGAGCTTCTGAGAACGGTTAATGAACTCAAAGTACTAGTGGAAAAAAAGAGATGTGGAAAAGAGAGGAGCAAGAGACACAAGACAGAAGATGCTGCAGCTGCAGGGGATGTTGACAGCTGTAACAATAGTAATGATGGATCTTTAAGGAGTTCATCAACATGGCTTCAAAGGAAATCAAAGCATACAGAGGTTGATGTTCGTATCAGTGACGATGAAGTAACCATCAAACTCATTCAACGAAAGAAGATCGATTGCTTGTTGATCGTTTCTAACCTTCTTGATGAGCTTAATCTGGATCTTCGCCATGTTGCTGGTGGCCTTATAGGCGATTACTACAGTTTTTTGTTCAACACCAAGGTGGGCGGGCTGTGATCTTCCATTTTACTCATTGAATTCAGCCAGATTATAGTTGATAATAATAATTTACATTTCGATTTGTGCAGATATATGAAGGTGCTTCTGTTTATGCCAGTTCTGTAGCCAACAAACTCATTGAGGTTATGGACAGGCAGTACACAGCTGTTCAACAAACCAGCAACTATTAGGATTGAAGATGACCTGACAAGGATTTCAAAATCTTTTTGGTCGTGAACAACCATAAATCAACAATTTTATTTTGGGATTTTATGGTTTTAGTTAACTTGTAAACCCCGTGATTGTGAACTATCTGATATAATTGCTCACTTCTCCTCACATTGAAAAGGTGGTGATTTTAGACTGTTATAATGTTATATGATTATATTACGTTCTGATACCGGTTGAACTTTGGTGTTAAGAGTTTTCTTCATGGTAAGGATATTTAAAATTAATTATTACTGTTTTTAAAAAAATATTAAATCTTTATAATATAATAAAATACAATAAAGTCGTATATGAATAATTTAATACAATTTAATAAAGTATATCACCAAACACATACTTGTATTAATGATAATATAGTCCAATATATTCCAATACAATATAATACGGTGTGCTAAATGAACCCTAATTTTTTTTTTTTTTATGAAGATGGATGGTGAAAATCAAAAGTTTTTATTTTTTCTTTCTTTTTCTTGTATATATATATATATATATATATATATATATGATATTTGGTTTTTGAAACCTTTAATAATGTCACCGTTAATTATAACCTTCTTTTGTCACTAATGGGGTAGTCTAGTGTTCATTTTATGAAAATGTGTTTATGAGCTTAACGAGTTGAATCCCAGATAGGTTATGTGTAATTTTATCTATTCGATTTGTTCCTTTAATTTTTTTATTTATTATTTCTGTGTTTTACATTTGTCATTAGCCCACGGTCTTTTTGTTATCCCACACCATAATCATAAGGTAGGCCTAAGGGTCGAAAAAAAAAAAGATATATCGGATGAGCCGTATATCTCATATCTCGTTCAAATTATATCATATCATGCTGTATAGAACTGTAGGGGTGGTAATGAGATGGTTCAAGGCCGCCCCAAACCCGTAACCCAGTTTTAAAGGTTGCTCCAAACCTGACACGTGACCCTGCTGGGTCAAAAACTTCCATTCCAAACCCGTCTCTGTTTGACCCGTTTCATTAAAAAAAAAATTTGGTAGTAAATTTAAATTTAACATAGCACAATAACTGAGTTTAATAAACACTAAATTCATAAGTAATATATAAAATACAAATCCCAAAATAACTTAAACAAAAATACAAAATACATATAACTATGGTGGATAATATATATATATATATATATTAAATATTTATTTCTATTTCAAACAATCTTTTGACTATTATTCTATTTCAAGTATTTTGATTACATTTTCTTAATTATTTAATTCAATTGAGTCATATATGGTAACTTCTGCTTGATGGATAAATATATATATATATTAAATATTTATTTATATTCCGGATTAAACGGGACGGAGCGGGGCGGGTCAAAAGGAACCGCCACATACTCAACCCGGTAACCCGACTGGATCAGAAAACCTATCCAAAACCAGTCCTGTTAACTGTTTTCATTGCCCCAAACCCGTTCCAAATGGATCGGGACGGGGTGAGGTGGGTTTACGGCTGGTCGGGAATTTTTGCCACCCCTATATAGAATATACTTAGAGCTTAAAAAAAATTGTTAGTGTGTACCGTACAGTTAAGTTAGTCGGTCAATTATATTTATGAGAATATTAATGTTGTCTAATCTAGATTTATTACTCATGAGTCATGACTGTTCTCATGATTGCTCTGATGAATGCAAGATCCGAGCATTTATTGAGCGTATTGAGAGTTATTTGTGTAATTGAACCACTCCTCACGGGATCTAAATGTCTAAAATTAGCTTCCTACTATTCCATTTGAATGGATTTTGTGATATGGGTGCTTTAAATACTTTCTAAAGATAAAACATTTTCTTCTCGAAACTGTTTTATACCAAAATTCTTCTAAACTCTATGTTAAAAAAAAATAATTAAAAAATAATTAAAAAAAAACTTCTAAACTCATTTCATCAAAAAAATAAAATAAAATATAACACTAAAACTCATTTTATCCTCATCTTATAATTGCCTAAACTCATTTAAAAATGTAATTTATTATTCATTAATAATAAAAAAAAAACTATAACCATCTAATATTTAATAAATTTAGCAATACTTAAAAATAAAATAAAAACTAGCACAACTCTCGTGGTGTTATGCACCTCTTTGATTTCTTTCCCCATATTTTGATTTCTTTTTTAGATATAGAGAATCTAAATTCCTGTTTAATGCATATGCATTTGTCTCATTTAAGATGCATGGAAATTGATTAATTGAAGTTACTGACACGCCTCCATGTCACCCTCCCACAATTGGTCAAATTCATCAAAGTCTTATCGTTTGACCAATTTAAAAATAAACCAGTAATGCCTTACCACGTGTTACTCAAAAGACATCCACAGACTTCTAACTGGTCGCCCCTATCTTAATACAGTGAGCGCATCCGCAGAGAAGCAAAACCCGAATGTTATTTACTGACAAAACGTACGAGTTTACTTACTGACAAGATTCGGGCTCCAAAATCTCACTCCCTCGACAAAAGAGAAAGGATACCAAAAAAAAAAAAAAAAAAAAAAAAAAATCCAAAACAGAAAATAAAAACCCGGAAAAAAAGAAGAAGATGCAAAACGTAATCTTCTCCCAAAAAGCGCGTATATGAAAAAACACAGCAAACACCAAAAGAGAAACTGAGCGTCAAGATCGGTGCCTACCCTCTAGGGTTTCTTTTAGATATACTCCTTCAAAAAAAAGCTCCCGATTTGTGATTACACTGTCGATTTATTCTTCTAAAGGTACTCTTTTATTATTATTATTATTATTTTTTATTTGGGTTTGTTTTTATGTTTATGTTTAATTGTTCATCTTTAGTGTAGTATTATTGATTTTTTATTTATTTTTTATTTTTTTTATATTTTTTTTATGTATATGTTTATAATATGTTCTGATGCCAGTTGAGTTTTGCTATACAGTTTTGTTATTTTATTATGATGCCACTGTTTGGGTGATTCCAGTATAATGAAAGGAAGAGAAAAGAATATCTACTGTTTTTTTTTTTTGAGGGGGGGGGGGGGGGGTGTTGGAATATTAAGTACTGAATTGAGAGTAAATTCGAAGTTAAATTGGTTGTAGTGTTTAGTTTGTTAAGTTTCATATAAGCTCTCTTCAGTGAAGTTTATAGTTTATGTTTCAATTCTCTCATTCTCTTGGCAATTAAAGGGTGTGTAAATTTGTTTAATTTACAGTGTAGGATTTAAATGTGCTCTTTTGGTTGGTAAACTTGCCAGTTTTTTTTTTAGAAGGGTTTTGTTACAAGATTACGATGTATGAAAGATGTTAGTTTCTATTTGTTTCATGGCAACAAAATTGAGTATTAATGCGATTGATGTTTTGGATCAGGTTTGAATTGAGCCCTGAATTTTTAAAGAGGAAAGTCCGTGGGCTTTGAATTGGTAGTAGAAGAGGTGAAATGCCGGAGGAGGACCTGGTAGAGCTGAAGTTCCGGTTGTACGATGGATCAGATATAGGTCCATTCCAGTACTCGCCAGCCTCGACTGTGGCCATGCTGAAAGAAAGAATCCTTGCTGATTGGCCAAAAGGTCAGGAGTTAAACATTGTGTTTTATAGTTTGTGTAATTGTTTGGTGATATTACTTATCAGTTTTATTTGTCTATTATATGGTGATTTATGTCACTTTGCTGGATGCAATTATCAAATGATTGACATTAATTAATGTATACTCTGTTTGTGTATTTAGCAAGGAAGCAAATATCGATCCTTTGATCGAAATATCCTTGATAATTTCCATATTTTGGGGGGAACGATATGAAAATTATCCTTGATATCCTTGATATTTTGAGGATATTGACGATATTTTTTCACTGAAATTTCCAATAATTTGAACCCCCGATATATTCATTGAAATCGATATTTACTTCCTTGATATTTGACCACTTGTATGGGAGAAAGATGCATTTGAGACCTTTACCAGTGATTTTATACTTGTCACTTGATGAGTTGCCTCAGTTTTGATTACCTTTACTAAAGTACTTATGTTGTGAAAATTGATGATAAACTTTATTTCCCTAAAATGCGCAGTTTAAGAAAAATTAATGAATTTTTCCTGTACTAACTAGTGTTTTCTTTGTTTATCCTTTTTTTTTGGTTATGATCCTTGTTTACCATAATTGATATTGGATTTTTCTTTACTGATATTATATTCTTATATGCCTTATGTCAAATTGGTGCCACATGTTATTTCTTCTAATTCAACCATGCTAAGAGGTAGGAGGTACTTTTCAAGTACAAACACCGACGTTTGAAAAACCGAGACCTTGTAACATTTAATTGAGATTGGGCACAGCAAATTACTGCCATTTTCCTTTATCCAGGGTTGTATTCTTTGTAAACCATGGGTCCTCGTGTCTGTTATTTCACACTTGTGCTTGTATTACCTTTGCCTTCCTTTCATCCTGGTATTACCAATACTCCTTTGCAGGAATGCCATTGTCTTTGGCTTTCACATGATGGTTCTGTCTTTGCTGATATAGTTTATCTTTTCTTCTGTGGTGGCACCATCCATTATTTAAATAGGAAACCAGAAGAAGAATTATTAGAAGAGATAAGATTACAAGGATAGGAAGCCAGAAGAAGAATTATTAAAAAAGATAAGATTACAAGGGCAAAGTGGCAAACAATCAGTTCACAAATACTATCAGAAAATAAGCCATATCTGGAATATCATAATTCTATATATACGAAACACTAAACTGCTTCTATTACACTCCCTGTCGAAGAAGTCTGTCTTAGAGATTGCATTTTAAAAACTATATAAGAAGATTCATAGGGAGGCTAGGAGGCAAATTCTCCCCCCATGCAATTTTATCATCTTCCTTTCTTTCATTAAAATTATGTTCTTTCTCTCTTGCCATCCCTCACATTAGAGCTAGAGTGCCGATCATTCTTGTCGTGGATGCAATTTATCCAATATTGTCCTACCTTTCTTGTGCTGGTTCTCATTTATGGGTCATCCCTATTTTAACCTGCCTCCATTTGAAATTGATTAAAACTTATTTTCGTGGATGCAATTTGTCCTATGTTTTCCTTCTTTTTTCCTCGTTTTGGCACGCATTTATGGGTTACACTTATTTTAACCTGCCTCAATTTGAAGATTAAAAACTTATTTTCTACCTTTGCACGTCTTCTTAGTCTTATGTAATGATACTACTTTGTTGCATTTCTTGATATTTTGTTTTGTTCAGTCAATCTAGAGTATATACTTTATTAGACACCATGGGGTTATGCAGAGAGGTATTCAAGCATTAAGCTACTATTTGTGTTGTCAAACTTCTGATTTGACAACTCTGTCCTTTCGCTTTTTAGTCTGTTTGCTGCTGCCAAATGGTACATCACACCAGCTATTATCAAACTTTTTAAGCCAATCATTTAGATAATTGTAAATGAGGAAGCTCATACGTTTCTCTTTTAACGGTGTTCAATTTTTTACATTGTGCCTGCACTTCCTTTTTTGTGTGGTTTAGACATATATTGATGCAAATGTGGAGTATCGAGTGTTAATTTCCTTTCCTCTTCCACAGTTTTCGTATGCACATACACATACACAAACTAAATATTGCTGTTTTTACCAGATTGAATGTCCTTACTACTTTTGTTAATCATTTCCACTTTGCAGAAAAAGTAGATCCAATATCACTATTTCCCATCTAGTGCATTCCATAGTTTTGTTGTTCTTATATAACAATCATCAAACTTTTCAACTGTACAACAGCAAGGTCTGCTTCTTGTTTACTGTAGCATTGATTTGGGGTGCATGACGCACCTGGAAAGTGTTTGTCATCTAGTTGAGACCTTGTAAATGTGGTTTTAGGCTTTTGGCTGGGGCTTATGTGTTTTTCAAGATAAAAAACACTAACACTGTGTCTCTGTATTGTTTATTACGATGAGATAAATACTTGCCCCTTTAGATGTTGCTTTCACTGATTTCTGGCTCATTGCTGTCATATAAGGCTTTTTTTACTGGTTATCATCTGTGGAGTTCTTGATGGGTCTAATTTGTTCTCCTTTTCTAAATGTTCTTGTTTTCTAGTGTTGGTTCTTCATAGATATATTGTAAAGTATCCTACTTATCGGTGGGGTGGCTAGAAAGCTAATGAGATTGGAAATTGGGAACTAGTAAACCACACACTATTTCGTTTTGTGATTAATCTGTTGGCAAGAAAGAGTTTGCACCTTAATAAGTTGAGTTTGCTGTTTTGGGGTATAACAACCATGATAGATACTTGTTTAGCGAAGTTTCATTTTTGATCAACAATCTCAAGCAAATAGATGTAATTAAAAACTACATATGTAATATATATCCTGTCTGAATAGAGATATGCCTTTGATTCCCTACTTATTGGTTTGGTTAACTTTAATGGTTAGTTGATTTGGCCATTTAACATGTGAACCAAAGTGATCATAGTTTGATGAAGAGCTAGATTATAAATTAGTCAGGTATTTTTGATTTGGGGGCCAGTGATAGCAAAGAAGCAATCTGGTTCCACCTTATGAATCTGTTGGTGTAATGATGATAGGGTCCTAATTTGTTGTTCAAGCAGTGCTGTCTGGTAATGCAGATCTGTAAATTTGGCTTTAGGTCAATTCATTTGGACTGAAAAAAGTGCATCCGAGCATCTTTCTTGTTACCGTTCATTAAAGTTTTGCCTATAGCAACCTGTCATTGTTCATGTTTGAGATGTCGGTAATATATATATAATTGCAAACTGTAGTTGCTAAATGTCAATCTTTTCTTTTCTTATATCCTTTGATTTGAATTTGTCTCCTTGTAAATGAATTTATGGATGGATTGTCTTGCCATTATGAGCTCCTTGCACCAGTCAGTTTTGGCATTGATTTATTGAGGACATAATTTTTTCCTTCTCAGTCTGATCTCCCCCTTCTGAATTTGAATTATGTTACTTTGTCAAGCAAGAGTAATTTAGTGGCATTTGAGGCAATTTTGCATTAGCTTCTTCCTGTGTATGACTTTTATATTCTAACAATGCATTTAAATGTTCTGAATTGTATCAGATAAAAAGTTTGTACCCAAGGCAGCAAATGACATCAAACTAATTAGTGCTGGGAAAATTTTGGAGAACAGCAAGACTGTTGGCCAGTGTAGAGTACCCTTTGGTGAGCTTCCAAAAGGGGGAATCACCATGCATGTTGTTGTGCAGCCACCATTAACAAAAGCAAAAACAGGTAAGTTTTGTGTTTTCAATTGCTAATATGCTCTAAGCCTTTTTTGCAAATTACTATTATTTTTCAGCCTTTAGATCTCTTTAACATTTTATTCTCCACAGAGAAGAAGGTGGATGAAGCTCCAAGAAAGAATTTCTGCTCATGTTCCATATTGTAGGGAGAGTTGGTGTCGATTCTGGGTATAGCTTTCGAGATAGGCTGGGATCTCTTCGGCCGCAAAAATGGAAAAAATAATTTGTAAAACAGTGCATCCCCTCGTTGTTACATGTCTGTTGGAGGGCATTTCCTGTGTAACAGTGCATGATGGTGGTGATGAATTTGCGTTTTATAAATGGGTGTTTGATGTACAATTGGTTCTTGCAATCTATTTTTCATATCTATTTTATTCAAGATTTGTGAGTTTGATGATCGGAACCGTAGTGATTTGTTGATTTGCTATTGACATTTTCTCAAATGGTAAAATAGTCTGGCAATGACCCATGACGGCTATAGACCCATTTTGACATATGGTTTGTAAAACGAAACAAGTTTATTGTTTAATAAATTTAATTTGAGAGTGTTGTGGTTGATTAAGGCAGGCACCTTATCTTGATTTCACTTTCACCTCCTAATTTATATTTTAGTCGTTTTTACATGGTAATAATTTGTAATTATAAAATTGCAAAACCAGAGTTTTAATAATATAAAAGAAAGCATATAATATAAAAAATAAAACAAAGTCAATGGTAAATGAATTCTGATAATCCAATCAGCTCTCCAGCATTCTGGTTCTTTATTGATCAAACATTCACTATCAAGAATCAACTTATTGATTTCCATGAAATCTCTGAATATACAAATATTAAACAACTTCTACTTATCTTAATTGTTAATAGTTAATACCACTAATCTTTGTGAGAATCCTACAGTCCAGTAGTTACGACATCAAAGACGGAAAACATTCAAATGTAATCTGGATTATGTATATGCACGATCAATTAAACAAATATAAATATATATTTGACCTTATCATAAGGTCATTTTCTACAGATCAAACATACATATATCCATTTTGTTACCTTTTTCCTTTTTTTTTTTGGCGTTAATTATCTCGTCTTTGCATAGCATCACCTTACACAAATTTATATATATATAAAAATTTAATTTCTAATCAACAGTATATCCTAAATTAAGCACGTACTTAAAGAAGTAATGAAAATGATAATAATAATAATAATAATAATAATAATAATAATAATAATGAGCATCAGCATCGCCATGCAGAGGCAGCAATTAGTGCTCTATCTTGCCACCCCAAGAGCAAGCAACCTTTGTCTTCCGTCAATCTATACCCATCACACGAATACAAACCCAGTAATATTTTCGATTGAGTCACTGCATTTGCACTCAATGGAACCCCTTTGAATCCTTTCCCTTCCATTAATTTCCTCCACTTCTCTAACCTTTCGTGCCTCTCTATTCTCTCTGCTCCCTCACACGCCACTATGTTTCTGATCTCCGGTGCAAAGATGTACTGCTCTACTTTCGCTCTCTGTGCAGAATCCGGAGGAAAAGTTGCGTCTAATGAGTCGAAAATAGCTGAGTAATAGTGTAGAGCTTCTAAGAATCTGCCCAGGAAGTAAGGTCCGTTGTGGCTAGCTTCTTGTTCCACTAGTGTCACAATATTTGGTGCTTGGTCACGGATCATTGCTAATAAATTGCCTAGACAGTTACCGGGGACATGGTGGAGACGGTTAACGGAGTTAACGGCGAGAGCCTCTCCGACCCTTCTGTTGAACATGTGTGGTTTGAGGTCTTCAAGTTCCTCTCCAACTGGATGGAACTCAAACGGAACATGGAGAGAGTGAGCCAGTTCGGTTAAGCAACGACCTGTTTCCGTAACGGATTCGATAGATGGTCCGACTCCGGTTATTCGGAGAAACGGAGCTCCACCAGGTCTGGCAGCTAGGGCTTGCATGAAAGCTGGCCATTGGTAACCTTGAAGGATATCAAGGTCAATGACGTGGACACGTTCTTCTGTTTCGAAAGCTTCGAAGATGGCTTGATTGGCTGTGAAATGAGCGAATTTCACGTACGGACAGGCTTGGTAGACGATTTGGTAAATCTTTAGGACCTCTAGTGAGTTTGGTGGGAAATTTGGAGAGAAGGGTTTTGGTGATGTAGTAGAGGTGCTTGGTTTTGTGGTCAGTGTCGCTGTGAGTCTCGCGCTGAGGGCTTCGGTGAAGCAGGAGGCGACACGTTGCATGGAGTCTCCGAGAGGCGAGACCACTCGGTTGAGGTGGTGAAGATATCTTCGTGCCAACATGAAGTCCTCTTTGGCCACTGCTTCAGCGCAGGCTAGAAGGAGATGCACCAATTGAAGTCCACTGTCATGTTCCTGTAGAAATTACAAATAAAAAAGTTTAGTAATCAACTAGAATTTGTTCATGTTAGCTCAAGCCGTCATTACTTGTGCGCGAGTTTACAATCAAGAAAGGAAAGGGAAACTAACCCCCTCCTCTCCCCTTTTTTTTTTTTTTTTTTTCTGTTAGGATTCCTAATCAGTAAACAGCTCAAACATGAATGAAAAATGATTTGCTTGAGAGAAAGAGTTGAACCTGTTCAGAACTAATCGGAAGAGGAGCCATCGAGCTATGGTTAATAATACTCTGGGTTTGGTTTTGTGGAGGCTGTTGGTTGTCGTGTAGGCGCTGCTGTTGGAGTTGTTCTGATAGTGATGTAGTACTTGTATTATTAATGGACCCCAATTGATAAATATGATGATCATTGTCTTGAGTCAGTTGAGAACCTCCACCTGTTGATGATGAAGAAGTCGGTAATGTCAAGCACTCCAACATTGCAGGAACAGAGCTAGGTTGAGTTTCAAACAACTGCGATGGATTAGTCCCAGCATTTGATATCCTCATCGGTGAAAACAGCCCACAATAACCATCTTTTTGATAATCCTCCAAGAAATCTTCAATCGCCGGCAAAGCAAGATTCTCTACAGGCTGCATATACTGGTTGTTCGGAGAGTTGAACATTTTGTGAAGTGGGCTCAGCCCTTTCGAAGCTCTCATCAGAGAGCTACTAAAAGCACCAAGCGGAGGCGAGAAACGCGGAGGAGAACACCCTGTAAGATTACTCTGCCCTTGCATTGCCTGATTGTAGTTGTAATTGTAGTTGTTGTAACTCGAAGTCTGCATCGGAGAATTAGGCAAGTTGATCCTCACGGGAGACGACACCATGAAGTCACCACCGTCCAAGTGATCGGTGAAGAACGTCTCCCATATCGAACTGTCCGGCGATTGCACTTCGACGTCTCCATCCAACTCGAATTTGACAGGTGGGAAGTTGAGACTCGGTGGGGTCAAGCTATTGATATGCTCCAATTCAGAAGACGAAACTGCTTTATTGGCCATCATTTGATCGGCAGAGATGGATTCGTTTGGAGAAGTTGATAGCAGCTGCTTAGAGCTTGAGTTCTCACTCTTCAGAGAACCCATGCTTCCACACGTAGAATTAATCATCTTTTTTTCTCTCCTCAGAAACCCAAAATATGAAGAGTCTCTTTAGTTGGAATTTGTCTTTGGTTTGATATGTATAGAGAAAAAAAAAAAAAAAACCTAGCTGCTATAGGGAGACTTGTTTGTTTTCAATCAACAAGAATTTGTCAATTTGTATAGATTTTCTTAGAAAAAAATTAAAACACATGTGGACAAAACCCTAAACTTGTATCATGTGATTGGATGTTTATGGTTAATAATCACCTCCATTTTATCACTTCCAACTATGTTTTAGTTGTTTTCTAGAAATGTAATTTGTCACTTTTTGTTGACGAGGGTTCAAGTTTCATTCTGTGTATTTTACAAATATGTATGTAGGGTTTTATTCTCGATGTTGTGGGAGAGGATTTCTAGGCCACACTATTTAGAGTGACGATATTTATACCCTTGGAAAATCGATGTGCACCCAATTTTATAAGTTACACCCCATTAATTTTTTTAAAATAATTATATCTTATAAGCACACCCCACACATTATCAAATATGATATTCCTTTTAATTTTAAAATATATATATTGAAATAAACCTAAGCTTCATTAAGAATAAAACTAACTTTTCATCAAGCCAAATCTGATAATATTCTATAGAGGAACACCTGCACCAATATGAGAGAAACTCCTTATAACATCAAATCCCCATTAGGACTTTGGAGGGGGATTAATCCAACTTAATCTGCAACCTTAGCTTTAAACTCTCTATTTGACATTATGAAATTTCTGTAGATAATTTGTTACCTCTTCCAAAATATCCTTCATCAATCTAGGTTTTCACCTTTTCCATTATTTTTTGTCTTTTAATTTAAATAGTAAAATTTTGAAAAAGTGAACAAGATTTAGGTGAATGTTTTTCATGGTTTTGTTCAAAGTCTCATTCTTACGGATTGCGATCTAAATAAAGTTGGGGTCTTCTCCCCTTTAAAAAAAAAGTTAATTTAAGGACAATATTGGAATTTTAAAAATATATAATTTTGGATTGTACGGTAGAAGAATGCAAATATCGTCATTCTGCTATTGAATATCGACAGATCTTATCAGACCTCTGACCTGGTTTTATATCAAAAAAGATGAGTGCTAGATACACTCTTTCAACCCACTCTATCAACCTACTCTCTGCTCATGTGATGACATGTGGACAACATTAACTTTTCCCATTAAATTTGTAGCTTTTATAAATAGCCTCATTTTTCATTTTATTTACAATGCAAACCAACAACTTATTTTCTAGATTACCCTTCTTTTTTAACTTTAACATTTTCATTTAATCGTAAATTTTCCTATGAGGATTTCTTGATAGAATTATATAAGGACATTGAATGTGAGCCACTCGTTTTACATACTTTGACTTAGCATGTATGCACTTGTCAAATCACTTTTATAAATGAGTGGCTCACATTCAATATCCTGATAAAGTTATATAAGGATGCTCTGATAGGAACGAGACTGTTCATTTAATATTAGCTTTTTAAATATATATATATATATATATATATATAGTGTGTGTGTGTGTGTGTGTTTTTTTTTAAAGACTATGCAACTTCTTTTATTTCTTGTGTGTATAATTTGAAATTGAATTATTTAGATATTTCTTTTTCCCAAATTTTTATTACCAAACATCACTAGCTAACTTGATGGTTATTGCAGAATAAATAAATATTAAAATAAATTAGAGTTAAATAGTTTTAAAATATATTATAAAAAATTCATATAAACTAAAATTTATTATTTTAATTTTTAACATTTGAGGAGAGAAACATGAACATCGGGCACCCTTATTGGATCCACCATAATTATATATGATTTTGAGCCAAAATCTTTATCTTTCAAATTAAAGCAAATCAATTTTAAATTAAAAGATAAAAAAAATATGTAAGTATTTGTTTAACAGCATATTTTTTCTTCATTTTTTATTTTTAATTTAAATATTTACATTAAGTTTTACTGGTCTTGTTTTATGAATTTTTTATAATATATTTTTAAACTATTTAACTCTAATTTGTTTTACTATTTATTTATTTTATACAACAACCATCAAGTTAACAAGTGATGTAAAAAGAAATGTATGAGTAAATTTGATAAAAAGAAATATATGAACAATACATATATATATTTTTAAAAACTTATATTAAATGATAAAATTTTAAAATTAAAGAAGAAAGGCAATTTAGAAAATAAGTTATTGGTTTGTATTGTAAATAAAATAAAAAACGAGACCATTTATACATGCTACAAATTTAATATGAAAAAATTAATATTATCTACGTGTTAACACATGAACAGAGAGCGGATCGGGAGAGTAGGCTGAGAGAGTTTATCTTGCACTCCTCATCAAAAAAATACGACAAAAACTTGTCACTTTTTTGATGACATTATTTTAACTCTTCCATTCTCAGCTTTGGGGAGGCCTGAGCTTGGGCTAGAAGACAATTCATTAGATGGGGACCACTTTATATTGGGCCGGCCCATAACAGAAGGAGGTTCATTGGAAGTTTCAGACCTTTTCTTGTTATAAAATATTAGAGATTGGGGATTAATTGGCAAATAAAGAATAATTGAGAGGAGAAAGTAAAGTAGAATTTTTTATTTTTTATTATTTAAAAAAACAAAAAAGGACATGGAAAGGTCCACATCAAATATACCCAATTATGCGAAAAGGACTTCAACAATGCTTAATGACAGAATAGAAACTATTATTTTTTTACATTAACGAGCAGCAGGCCCCATCATTTACCTTGCTTATATCTATTGTGATTTATTTTCTTAGGTTTACACAAACTTTAGTATTTTATCCTTTGGATCTTTTTGATTATGTTGAATTACATCAATTAATTAGCTTGATCGTTTAATGATAGATAGAGAATATGAGATGGATTATAAACTTCAATGATTCGTATTCGGCTTCTAGAGAAAACCAAAATTTTCAAGATTTAATTAATAAAGTATATTCGATGGTGATTACATATAGTTAGCCGACTTTTTCTGATTCTATTAGAGATAATATATACGGTTTTTAGTTCTGTAAAATATCATATATCTACCAATGATACATGTAATCTTTATGATTGTAAAGTTGTTGGAGTTTTGAGTTTTGACACAAGTTCCTCACCCATGAAGTTAAACGCTTATGTAAAGTTGAATGGTAATACGAGTTCCAAATAATTTATATGAATCGAAATTTCTAAATAATTTAATACGAGTTTTGTGAATCGGAAAAGTGATTATAACTTAAAAGGGTAATTTATGAAAATAGTCTTCGTTGGTATCAAACTATCAGCCTGCATGGAATTAAGAAAATTATATGGGCATCTAGTGAGAAAAAAAAACAACAAGAATAATAATATATAATTAAGGAGTAAATAGGAGGAGGAAGGTGGTGAGAAAGGATAATGAAGAAAAGAAGACAAAAAAGGAGACATAGGCAAAATCGTCGGATTTGCCGTCGTTGGCGCCGCCTACTCCTTGGATTTGCCAAAGGAATTAAGCGCTTGTCTCCAACCATTTTCCCTTCTTAGGCGGCATCTCTCTCTCTCTCTCTGCTCTTATCATTCTCTCATATATTAATATAATTAACTAACAACTCTTGCTCTTGCATGTCATTTTTACATTCCCAGTTGTCAACTCTCTTGTCTATGACCTGGAAACATATATACCACTGCACCAAAAATGAAATCAAACTACTGTAATATTATGTGTATAAAACAACATAAATAGAAAGATTAATACCGTATTTGTTGTACTTAATCACAATAAATATATTAAAAAGACAATAAATACATTATGACTTTCTTTTTATAGTATTTTATCTTGTTCCTTAAAGCACATATTAACACTACCCTTATGTAGATTATATATTTCAATATTTACATGCACGCATGCATCCACTTGCTATCATCAAAAAATTTCTTCTCTTCTTCTGTTTGTCTCTTTGTCGTTGTATTAATTAACTTGTTTCCAAATTCCATTCTATATACCACTATCTATATACATACGTGTATTTGTATACTCCTTTAAAGTTCAAATAATCATATGTAGCACCGTACGATTTTTCTTTTGTGATTGTACGTATGTAAAGTTTATACTTATCAAATTATAAGTCTGATATTATCAATGATTTCGTAGGCCACATTTTTAATTTTGTTTTCTTTACTAATTTACATCGTATGATTTTACTTTGTTGGGGTCGTACGTAGGCGTACTTCTCAAGTTTTTATAATGTTAATTATTGTTATAATTATTATCTTTGAAGTTAATCCGATCAACCTCAAAAGCAGTTTATGTAATATATTATATGAAATCTAATTGAAAATGAAGATCAGAAAGCACAAGATTAAGCATTCATTTTGTTCAAGACCAAGTCTTTAATCAGGCAACTAAGAAACCGATTCGACAATCAAGAAATTAAATCAACTTGTTGTGGTTGATTAATTAAAGTTTGTTAATTAGTTGAAGAAATCTTACATGAACGACACCATAAACGATTAAACTTGTTTGATAGCTTGTTTCGACCCTGCTACAAAAATATTAAAGGCCACCAAGCTACAGTTACAGCAAATATGGCTTCTCTCCAGATGGGTCCTTCATGCAAGGTTGTGATTTTTTTGGATTATTTGTAGCCGAAATTGTAGCTAGCCTGGTCAAAGCTACGTGTTGACTAAGTTTTGAATATCTTTGACCAAATTCCAAATAAAGCGAAGGAGAAGAAGGTTTTACAAGTCCTGACAGTTTGTTTTTGTTCATGATTATGAAGAATCAGGACTACATATCTTTATTTTCCAACTTACTGGCTAGTCTTTAGTGGCATGAGCCAATGGTTTAACAGTTCAATGATGTTAATTATTTAGGATATATTATAACTTTCCTATTTTTTTTTTATATTTTGGCTGACAAAAAACAAACCCCACAATAAATATAAACATATATATATATATATATATTTCTATCTGCAGTTTTGAATCTCTTTCTCTGGTGCATTTGGCAACTACCAAGTGTAGTGCTCAAGAAGTTTCAGATTATTATTATGACTACAATAAGACATTTGCATGACTTCATCAAATGATAAACTGGTAACTAATTATCATTCTTTTGTTTTTATTATTTTTATATAAGTTTAATTTATTGGAAATTTGGTTAGCATTCCCAAGTGATCCAAACGGAATACAATCTAAATGGAATCTAATTGATGCGAATGAAGTGTCATTGGAAAAAAAATAGAATAAGAGGAAAACAACGAAGAAAATGGCATTGACAACTGATGTTGAATCCATCATGCGCGGTTAGAATACAACCAGTCAGTTGGTGTGTAGGGTACTTCTCGGGGGGTGGGGGGACGGATTCACATGATAAAGAGTTAATAGAGATGTTCATGGGGTAATGGGAGTGGCAAACCCCATTTGGGGGAAATAGGGTGGGGGTGTTTTGAGGGAGGTATATATCACCACCCCAACCGGCCATTTCCCTGTTGATTCTATTTAACCCCATTTCACTTAAAATTGAAAATAATTATAAAAATACAATTAAATATTAATCCAAAAATAAATAATTGAATTATAAAACCATTAAAGTTAAGTTAAATAATTAAATTAATTAAATATAATTAATTATAGAACATTTAAATAATTAAAAGTAGATAAAAAGAATGGGGTTAAAAAGATGGGAGAATCCCCATTTAGATTTGTTGGTGAAATTCACCCCACCCCATCCCCCATTTGGGAGTGAAATTTACCTCCAACTCCCATGGCTCCGTGGGGTGTTTTGTGCAACTCTTAAGGGTAAGCTAGATAATAGTTTCACGGCACAATATCTTTTTGTTTCCTCTACCAGTCGATTTCTCTTTTTTGTTTCATTCTCGTATTTTAAATCGTTTCAATCACTTACAAGAAAGATAAAATCATGATTCCTCTTCATTTTTCTTGAGAAAGAAAGAAAGAAAGAAAAAAAAAAAAAAAAAAAAGTGAAACGAAATCAAGAGCATTTTTATCGATCACTTTATTTTGTAGTATTAAAACTTAAATTATTAATTTAGAGCTAACCTAGCTAAAAAAAATACTATAGTATATTCATATATTCTCGGAAGAAAAAGAATAGTAACTGATTTAACAAGCTAGATCTTTTGACAAAAAAAAAAAAAAAAACAAGCGAGATCTTAATCGAATAATGATTAAACTATTACAGGCCCATTGTTGATATGCTTATAGGACCTTGTCCTTGGGTGTGTTGAGTGAGATGTTCACAAATGTCTAATAGGCCTTTGCAACAGCGATTGCAGGAGAAGCCCAAGCCTATCTTAATTAATTTCAAGTTTGTTGCTGCTTCTGTGCTAATTAGACAAAAGGGTTTAACTAAAATACAATAATTGTACTGTTAATGAGTAATTTTTAGAAAGAAATATTGTTTTTAGATTTATATTTCAAACCTTTGAATTTTGTGGACCTTTTAGATTAAAATCCAATACCTAATCAATTTCATGTTGTCTAATTACTTGGAATTATACTGGCCATTTACAAAATCACATCCACAGGACCACAACCACAAATATGCTGCTACTTAAAAACAAAAACAAAAAATTGTGAGAAAATTAAATTAAATATGTTACAGAAATCCACAAAAATATAATTTTCATCACTACTGAGTACTGATTCTATTTCTGCTCTGCTTTGATCATTGAATTATGAATAAAATTTGGTACTATGGTGTCATTTTCCCTCATTCGGCAACAATAAATAAGACAACCAGTGCCATGTGACTCCAGTCACTTGTCTATCTACTGCTCTGATCTATAACTATAACTAATTGATGTTACTCATTTACTTGCTTCACAGGTACTAACTGCTACATTCCCTCATTTATAATAGGTAAAAAAAGAGTGAAATTGTAATAACTTACCATTACAGCATTGATGAAGAGCTTCTTCTTCTTCTTCTTCTTCTTCTTCTTCAATGCCTCATCAATCTTTGCAACCAACAAACAACAGTTCACAGACTGCATGAATTAATAAATTCTCTGAATGAATGAGGCTTGGCTCTGGCTCTGGCTTGATATTAACTTCATATAATGTTTAAAAGTAATAGCTTGATGAAAAAAATCTCTCTTTTACAACTATGTCTTAGTGCATGGAGAAACAGTTTGAACCTCTCTTTTAAAGCTATTTCTGGAGATCAAGAGAGAGTCAAAGACCTGACCTTCAAAATAAAATAAAAAAGCCCCACAAGGCCACAACCATATCTATGAAAAAAAACAAATTAAATTCATGACCACCTCACCTCTCATAAAGAAGCCTCTCTCTCACTCTCTCTCTCTAGCCTCTAGGCATGCATGAGCATGAATTCCATATCTGCCAAAGGACATTCACATGTCTTTGTTTTCTTGTGAAAAGGATAAATCTCCTGTCAATCTGTAGTTGCTTACAGTTGGATATCTCACAAGTCGCACCAAATTCTTGCCACACTCTTTATCCACACAATAAAAACAGATCATCATCATCATCATCATCATCTTCATCTTCAACTAGTAGTATATGATAATGCTTTTGTAAGCTGCTGCTACTGCTACTACTACTACTACTAGTGTCTGAAAAATAACCAGTTATGTCTATGTGGAACTCCCTCTCTCCTTGTCTCCCAAAATCTGGTACCATGATTCCCATTTTTTTGTTTCTTTTCTCATCCAATCTGTTTATCAAAACACTATCTTTGCAAGTTCATGAGCCTGCAAATGCCAATGCTCGAATCACTGTCATGGGTTTTGTTTATTGTGATATCTGCTCCAATAACAGCTTCTCCAGACACAGCTACTTCATACCAGGTAAATACAGTGAACTTATAACAAAATTCCCATCAACAAAATTCCATCTTTCCTTTTTTTAATATCTGTTGTGTACTCTCTAATAAACAGGTGCAGAGGTCAAACTTGATTGCCAATTCAAAGCAATTTCAGAAAGAACAAGAGAGCAAATACAATTCACAGTGAATAGAACTACAAACAGATATGGAGTGTACAAGCTTGAAATTCCATCCGTAGATGGAATTGCATGCACAGAAGCAACCATTGCATCTTCTTGCCAGGCAAGTCTAATGTGGAGCTCATCTACTTCATGTAATGTTCCTGGTTACAAAACCACTACAAACCAGATAGCAATAAAGTCCAAGCAAGCCAATCTCTGCATCTACAGCTTAAATGCACTCAATTTCAAACCATCAAAGAGAGACATCACCCTTTGTGGCAAGTAGAGACTTGTGATAATATGCTTTCTTCTATTTCTCATCGATCTCCCACTTCAAATTCAAAACTACATGTAATCTGATCTCCATCACCAGTCACCACCACCACCCCACTACACCCATCATCATCATCATGTATGCACATAATACGATAAATTGCTGTATCTTTTTGTTTCATTGCCTGCCTTGCAAACAAAAATGCATTATTTATTTATACTAGTGTTTAAACTTATGTAGGGTTCAGTTGGGGCACCCAAACTTTATTTTTATTTTTATTTTAGACTAGATTTGTGTTGCTTATATGGAATTTATGTAGTATCTTAAGACATTATCAAATAATATTCAACCCTTATTTAGATGAATTCTTGTTACAACAAGTAGACAATTTGAGATTATGAGAAAAATGGACTCTCATGGAGTCATGGTAGAAATGTTCTGTAGAAGTTTGTATCTGCTTTTGTGTCACACTATTGAAGTTTAATGCAAAATAAATAAATCATAAATCATTATTCTTCCAAAGCATACAAAATTAATGAATAAATAAAACATATCTTAAATCACATAAAAGATACACAAATGATCTGTTAATACAGATTCCATGTAGACCCCCCAACCCTGAATTTGCTGCAGTTTTGATCTAATTCAAAACAAAGCAATGAAATTCATCTTCAATTCTCATTATAGGCCTTTTCTGGAAGTTTGTTCCTTCTAGACTTCTACCAATTTTACCTCCTGAGATGGTGCTTGGCCATGCATGAATTTGATTCCCATATCACATAAACATAAACAGTGTAAACCAGATACAATATTGAAACCACCACAATAAAACATTATGTAAAAGAAATGAAAAACAGCAGAATGAAAATGATCTTCTTATGCTCTAGATTTGCATAAGGTCTTGGAAGATCTTCATGGCGGAATCCGGCAAACCCAGAAGCACATTTATGCTTCTCCTCTCTTTCCCATGAGACAGGAACAGTATCACTTCCTTCTCAGGCAGTGCCACAGGCCCTGATAGAACAGGCTCTCCCCAACCGAAATCTGTAGTGTGGAAAGATAGCCTTGACCAAGTAGTAATCAGGAGTGTTGAAGCTAGAGAAGGCCTAACTCTTGTTAATTCAAAGTAATCAATGGCTGATCTCATGTAACTATCATCAACCATCTTGATTGCTTCCTGAACTTGCCCGACTGCGAATGATAGTGGTTTTTCCATTAGATCACCAGCTTGGCAGATGGAATTTGTCAACACAATTCCATTTCCAAAGTACCCTTTTGGTAGTGGTGGGTTGAATTTAGACCTTCCATCAACAGCAAACAAAAGCTTTGTGGGTTGTTCAGGCAGGAGTTTGAGTGCCTTGGTTCTAGCACTCCACACAAATGCTGAAAGAGCTTCAAATGTAGTGCACTTGTCAAGACCTCCATCTTCCATTGCTTTGCTCTTGATTTTCTCAAGCTTTTCAGTGTCAAAGCAGAAGGACCTGTAGAGCATTTCATCGTTGTAGAGGTCACTAGTGCCAGACTTGTCTTCTATCTCAGCGAATTCTTGGTGCAGGTACTCTGCTTTTGGTGGGTTCCTAGCTTTGAGTATGCATCGGTCCAGGAATGGTGGGACATTTAGAGGCACACCTCTAGCAGTTTCACCCCAAGAATTCACAAATTCCATAGCACCAATTCCATCAAACATACAATGGTTCATGCACACTCCAAGAACAAACCCTCCACATTTGAACTTGGTCACCTGGAAATTAAATTGAAGACAAATCTAATTAAGCTTCAAACTTCATTGGAAAAAATTAAAAAAAATCAACTTGAGGTTTGATTAAAAAACCTGAGCCACAAGAGGAGGCATCTCTAGTATGTTTTTTGCACCAGGAATGTCATAAACCAGCTTCCCAAGAGCCTCAGGATCTGGTTTTGTGATGTCTCCAATCTCTTCTAATGAACAGTTTGCTTCAGCTTCAACAAAAACAGCCCCTTCCCCATTACAATTTATGATAAGCTTCCCTTCTGTGCTTATAGTCAACCGCCCGGCTAGCGGGTAATAATGAACAAGAACCTTTTTCAAGGCCTCCTTGATCACTTCTCCTGCATTTTCATTTCCCTTGTCATCTGACTTGAAGCAATAGATTGTCCGGACGATCACCGCAATGTTTTGATCAAGGTTTGAAAGGAAGTACAGACCCTTCTCTGTCTCCTCTGCAGGAGTGACTAGAGTTGGCTCACCCAGTTGTTTCACACTAAGTTGAAACACATTTCCGTTGGAGTTCTTCATTGTGACAGAGTCTTCAAACTCCAAAACCTGAAGAAGAAGAAGAAGAAGAAGAAAATCAAGAAAACAAGATGATATATATATGTCAAGAATGTTCTTTTACAAAAATAAAAGTGAAGAAGAAGAAGAAGAATTTGAAAGTGGGTTTTTTTTTTTTGTGTTTAGTAAATAAAACCAACCATGTTAACAAGCTGAAGGATATGCAAGAATTAAAGTTGTTCAAAGAAACCGAACAGAATGCTCAGAACACAGTGTCACAAGTTTCCTCCTGCTACCCAAAATTGATAAACACAGAATTTGCAGTGAACCGATGTGTAGGCAAAGAGGGACAAGATATATATATATATATAGAGAAAGTGAGCGGCCCCAAAATCTAAAATTGTATTGCTTGTTCAAGAAAAATGAAAAGGGTGTGAAAAGGGACAAGTGTTTGAGGCTGATTGGAGTGGAGAATGAGAAGTTTGTTTGAAAAATGTGTGAATTGGACATAGTCTTGAAGATAGTTATATAGTTTTGGTCATATGATATGGGTGGGTTAGGCCACTAATAATGGGACCCTGGTTTGGTGGGGTTGGCATCCCAATTACATACCAGATTGCTGCTTCTTTTTTATTTATTTTTAACTTGGTCATCATCATAAGTATTACGTTGCTTGTTTCTCAGTCTAAATACAGACACCTCAGGAAGTTATATCCAACTTCTAGAAATTAAAATAAAACATGGGTTATATTGGGAGACCATATTTCATGTTCTTGCGAGCGAGACTTGAAAAGAGACTTTCCCGGCTAAACTAGTTAGTACCCACGAGATTAGATTCATCGTTCAAGAATTCGAACATTTATTGAGGTGATGATGACCTTTAAGTGCAGAATGGTTTAACAGAAATTATCAAAACATGTATTGGTTTTAGAAAATGGCTTCATCATTATCAGGAGATCACATGATAATATAATCCAATGAGTCTCCGGTTCATATTCACTTTACTAATTAATTTTTTTTTTTTTTTTTTTTTTTTTTACCATCACCATCTGGAAATCAACAAACGGAAGTATTACCTTTTGCATTGTAGCAAGTCAAATCTAACTACAAAATGGAAGAAGTTTAGTATTTCTTGTTGATCTAACCGTATGATTTATTCAAGAGAAGCAAAGGTAATTAGTTGTGTCCAGCTCCTGATCGCAACATCTCAACGGATTCGGTGGTACACGAAAACAATTCCCTAAAACAAACTCTTAAACAATTGGAGTTTGCTTTTCTTTTGATCTTTGTTTTATATTTTTTTTTGGCAGGTAAAGTTGACTCGATACAAGAAATCTAAATACAAGCAATAATAATTAATCCCATAAGAGAAAAGAGTACTGCTAAATGAACCCCAATTGTTTTCACAGTACATACTGGGAAAACTATACTTCAAAGAAACAAATCGCCATTGAGTGAAAAATACAACAAAATTCAAAATATATTGACAGCAAAAAGTTTATGAATATACAACAACATATCCGATTTTTATTTTTGAGTTTTCCAGCTGTAGGGATACAAAATGAAGGATTGGTAACAGCTACCACACCACTGAATGGGATGCAGCCCAAAAGAAATTCATACTACGTAAAAACAACCCTATAATATCTGGAAACAGTCGAACAGATAGTGGACGACTGCCTTAGAAACTCAAGCGTGACCACATTTACTCAGACAAGCAAGCCCTTCTTCCAAATAATCTTCTCTGTTAATCCAAAACTCAGGTGCATCCTGCAAGAGTTTACTAACCATATTCAATTTTTTTTTTTTTGGATAATTAAATGATTGGAAGAAAAAAAATACTGGTTTCGAAACTTGTATTATTCTTTTGTGTACGGTAGCGTTAGAGAGATGTACCTTCATAATCCCAGCAAGAACTGCTCCTCCAAGATACACCATATGCTTTCTTCTTGGTGGATCCTCAATTCGTAATCGCAATTTCTGTTCACAAGGTTTAGCTTATGAGAAAATAATTTAGAGACTGGGCTGTTACATGTATTGCAACTACTGTTTACAACCAGATGTTGATAAAAGTTAAAGAACTTCACTTTATTAATTTCCATATTCATTCTATTCTGTTAGGTGACTTAATAAGTATAAAAATGAATAACTCATTGGCATAATATAATACTTGTCCCTTTATAATACAAATAAATAATAATAATAATAATATGTAACACATAGGACTGAAATCTCACCTTCAATCCATCTTTATTTCCCTTTAGAACAACATCAAGATATCGATCTGAGATTTCTTTTTCCAGGCTAAAGCAAAAAAAAATAAAAATAAAATCAAATAAAATCAAATCAAAGTCCAATAGAATTAAACAACCATGCTAAAAGATGTGCCGTCAGGAAATGCTAGAATGCACTTTTCATCTGGTATCAAATGAGGCAGAAACTAAAAATATCCAAATCTCAACAAGTTCCATTATAAGTAATAATTCAACCAAAAAAAAAGTGGATTTATGTTTCACACAAGTTGAATCAAACAATATCTTACAGCAATCATCCCATGTCTAATTGCTAACGCAGAAAATCCCTATTGCTCATAGACCTATTAATATATGGGTAGAGACCGGGAAAAAAGGGTGTGATTTCTGATAAAATCATATGAATAAAATTATTATTGTTAAGTGTGTATGACAGAGACATGGAGCAATGATCCTCACAAATTCCAACTGCAAATGTGAAAACACAAGTTCACATTTTCAACGATTGCTTAAGCAGTCGAGCATAATAATGAAGGAAATGTATATAAGTTCTGAGACAAGAATCCGTGAAGACAAACTTCATGCTAGGGAATCAAATATAACAGAAACCGATAATCATATGTAAACTATAAATGAGGCATACCAGATCAAAGTACTTTATTATAAGAAGAAAGTATGGTCAAGAATACAGGAAATGCAAAAAAGAGTTCCAATAGTACCGACTAGGTAGTCCAGGATACATGGTGCTCCCTCCACTTAAGACTATATGCTGGTATAACTGCAAAGATAAAATCAAATAAAATTTATAAATAACATAGCAGGAGGCACCTGCACACCAAACTAAAAGAAAATATGTAGGCATGGACCCCAAAATTAGGGTCTCCCACAAAGCTGCAAGTGTTTATTTATTAAATAGAACAGGCAATTTACAATTTTACCATCATACGGTTGTCTATATCCATTTCCTGAATGCAGCGAAAAACCATGTCAGCCATCCCATCACCTTCAACGTCTATAAGTTCCTGCAAGTAGAAAGCATTACATAAGTTTCACATTCTTCAAGCCATCAGTATATAGTAATTGTTGCATGGCCTCATAGTTCTCTCAAAAAAAATATATAGGTGCCAGTATTACCATGACAAGATGATTAACTGCACTTCTAGAAACTTTTAATAGCCAGATATATTATATCAGGTTCTTCATTTACTATGTAAACAACCTGTGCAATCATTTTGCATCAATTTGAAATCCCAAAATGAAGTGATAATAAATAGATTACAAAATTGGATTTATCCTTCCACAAACAAAATGAAAACGTCATGAAATGAGCCAACTAGCAAGGCATTCAATTAAACTGACGAACTCTAACATGCTATTCAGCTGACCACAGGCATTAGATAGCACAAAAAGGATTGAGCATGTAGATCACAAAACTAAAGAAAATTACAGGCTTACTGGAGTGAAAAGAGCCTCGGGTGCCTGAAATCTTTCAGTTCCTACTTTAATGACCCTTCCATCCGGCAGCTGATTGAAAAATTATATTTACGTTAATACATTATGAAGAACAAAAATATTGAAGTTGCAATGTTTGAGAGAACACGGAAAATCAAGAAAGACAGACCAAACCCAGACCAATATAGACTTTTGTTTCCTTTTTTTCTTTTTTTTCATTTTTTCCTCTTCCCCCATTTTTTTGGTTTGTATGAAGGCATATAAATGTAAATCTGCACACAGAAACTCAAGAAGGAAAGACCACCCAGGTCCCAGACCAATATAGATTTTTGTTTTGTTTTGTTTTTGTTTTTTGGATGAAGGTATATAAATGTAAAAACTGTGCCCCATGCAGCATGATCATGATGATCATCACAGATTATTACTTAATTGGGTAGCTGGTAGCTGTTACTGTTACTGTTACTGTTATTATATAACAGGCAGGTAGATGATGAATATTGCATATACACCATTAGCATTTAGACACACACCCACAAAAACATTTATAAGAATACCAAGAAAATCAACGTACAGTATAATTCTTAACAAGGATGGTGGTCTCAAGTCCCAATTGATATTCTCTTTTGTAATCATAACTGCAAGAACATATAAATTATATTACAATGTAATGCAAAAGTCCCCCACAGATCAACAAAATTACGCCACACTATGAAATTGCTTGCTCACCTAATATAGCATAGCTTCTCTTTGATTTCCCTAACAGTCTCAAAATCTGCATTCTTATTCATTGCATATCTGCAGGACAAAAATTTTAATCATCAACAAACAAAAGTATCTGAAAACATATTGATATTGCTAACTTATTTGACATAGAATTGATCCTCACCCTCTTCGTGAGAGTAAATCAACAAGATAAGATGTTATGTGCCGGCCAGCCACATTCATACGCTTAGTAAGATGAGGGAATGAGTAACCATCAACAACTGGAACCTGGGGAGAAATGCTGAAGTCATTATGGTTTAAAACAATCGGAATGATGGTTTTAAGTCCGATATCAAAAAAATTGCATGAAATCTTAGGTAATATACCAGGCCACTCTATGGATGCATGATACTTTCCATAGTGTGGAACTAAAAATGTCATGCAATATCCACATCTAAATTCTCAATTGGAAAAAAAGAAAAAAAAAAAAAAAAAAAAAAAAAAAAGAAAAAAGAAAAAGAAAAAAAAAAGCCCAGTATAACAGTTAAAGGTACTCATTTATTTCAAGAAAGCACTTGATGTAGCAAACTCAAAAACCATCATGTATTGGACATCCCAAAGAGTGAAACATTCATTATGATTTCAAGATTGAGAATAAAAGGAAACAGTTTGTCATCTTGATAATCGTCACCAACAGGAAAAACGTAAAGCTATGATTTATAATGAAATTTTAAAGGACAGAATGACTTCATTCCAAATGCCCATGATGCAATGGAACCATTCAAAGGAACATGCAGGAAATCACCAGCCGAAGCAATAAGTTGAAACAAATCCAAAATTAAAGTAAGAATGGGTTCTAAGAATCTCCCAAGGAAAAATGTAAAACCAGTTGTTAAGTAGTTTACCACATGTGTGACACCATCACCAGAGTCAATAACTAGGCCCGTCAGCAAACCTGTAACAATTCAAAAATCAAAATAATGTTAACGCAAATGTGCAAGGAGGAGGAGGAACAAATAAGACCAATGGCAACAATCATAAGTCCAAAAATTAAAGAAAAAATAAAAATTCATCATTAAGTGGCTATGTGGTTTCCAAAATTTTCAACAGTCTCAGTAAGCATTAACTTTAACTTCGATTAGTGGGGATATATACAAGTGTGTGTCTGTTTGTAATCTGAATCAGAAACTGAAATTTAAACCTTCAAACATCTTCATAAGCACCTTGAGCATACAAAGTTAAAACGGCTTGGATTTGGATGAAGACACCAGCAAAGTTGTATTTTTCAAACATGGTCTCAACCTGTAGTACCAAGGCCGGCCAAAATCATAACATGTTAATTTTGATGCAAATACTAATTATCACATGATATATTAAGAAATGGGTCACAAACCATTTTTTCACGATTTTTGGAGGGGTTAAGAGGTGGGTCCGTGAGTAAGATCTTACATTCTGTCGGGTCGATCTATTGATTGAGAATGTAACAGTTAGCTACGGTTACAGTAATATTATAGTGAAGAAAAAAAAAAAAAAAGATCTTGGCAGTCTATTATCACATCAAGCGGAAGATCCATAAAGCTTACTTTTAATTCACTGAAAAATGCATGGTCCCATACATGACCCATATCATCCCAGTTTTGCACTATACCATTGTTAACAGGATAAGATATATCTAGTTGATGCCGCAACTCTGAACATGCTGCTCCAACAATAGTATCCTAAAAGCATTTGAGAAAACAGAGAAAATGTCTCTCAGAAGAAAGTTAAATGTTGCTACATGTTAAATAAATAAGAAATAACATGATGCCTCCATGTCAGCAAATAAAATAGCAGTAATATATATAAACTTTTTACATTATTGATAACAATAACATGATACACACAAGTAATTTGAAACTGATATGGATTTCTGCATGTATCCTCAAAATACAAGCACAAATTGCATAAAAAATTTTTTTAAAAAAAATGGTTTAGTTTCACCTTGAGCTCTTGTTCCATGAGTGATTCTTCATACCGTAACATAGGCCTCCCCACCACACAAGGGAATACTGAGGTAGGAAAATTCTCTCCCGCAAATCCACACTTGACATACTGGAATAAGTAATTCAATTCTAGTTACATAAAGTGATGAAACAATAGAAAGGAAAACAGCGCGCAACATCGAGAATTTGACAAATAACTATGGGGAGCGCTTCTAAAATCCTGTGGAAATTAAAATAGCCTCTTTTCCAAAACTTTACACATTCTGAGGTAGGATTAAAGTAAAATGAAAAGAAAGGATGAGAAGGAAAGGGGAAAATAAAATAGAGAAACCATCAAATTGTTAATCTTAATTCTTAACATTATACCTTACATGTTTAAATTGTATGCGTTTATTTTATGTATAATTTATGAGAAAAAAAAAAATAGAGTATAGAGATAATAAAATAATGATCCTTATTACTCTTCGCCCTATTTGCAGAATGATCATATATTTTAGGTCTGGAGTGATACAACCTTCCTCCTATTATTCTCATAATTTATTCCCAAACAAACAAGTTTAAATGGCCTCCCCTTGTTTTTTCTTCTTTCATCTAATCAGACACAAGTGAACAAGTTCAATACAAGAATCAAGAACACTTCAAGTTTAACAATCTCTTTTAACTTAGTCCAACAATGTTATTGACCAAAACTGACATTACATGCGAATTCATAATTAAACATTAGAAAAAAAAAAAAAAAATTGATATTTTAGCAGATCTAAACAATAGAAACAACAAAAAATGAAAATCAGAGTATTCAGAGCACTGGCTGATATTTCGAAATTAACTTCATCTAAATGTTTAGATTATTCATTGAACAGTGTGATAACAAGCATATGAGATGCGATGAAAAGAGAGGTGTACCCCAGTCCCATTGTCGCAGACGACGACGTTTCTGCTGTCCATATATGATGCCTGGAATTCTCCAGGTATCAAGTGCGTTTCCTGTATGAGTTTTGTAGATCTAGAACCAGAAAAAGGAGAGAGAATAGAGAGTAATTGAGGTTCAAGAGAGAAAAGGAAGATATAGGCAGAAATCGAGAATTGCGAATGAACTTCTGTAATTCCTTTCTTTGTAAATCCAATCCTTAATAGTTAATACAATCATTTTTCCTCAACAGAGGCCTCGTTGTAACAGCAATTTGTTACACTAGGAGACAAAAGCTGACTCACTAACGTAACCTGACAGAAACAATAACAGAGGACTAACGGACCGTTAGTCAAGATTCAGACTGTTAATTCAAAACGGTGCCGCAGCACCAACTTACTTAAATGAAAGGGGTAATTTCCCTATAGTCCCTACTTTTTGACGAAATATCACCTATTTAAATGTCTTTAACAAATTAAAAAATCTAGTCTCTCGTTTTTCCAAATTACATCACTTTAGTCCTTTGACCCAAAAACTAACAGTCAACTTTGACTATATGTAAAAAAGTACGAAATTTCCCTGTTAATATATAATACAAGCCTAAAATGTCAATTTTGCCCTTGAAAGGTTTTGTTATTACACTTTTGCTTCCTTTTAAAAATCGAAAAATTTAAAGATTTTAACATTAAAATGATTATTTCGAAAATAAATAATATTTATCTATCAAAAATAAATATATTTAAATGACTTATAAAATTAAATTAACACAATTTTTTTTTGGGTGAAAACACCAGCAAAGTTGTACTTTTCAAACAGGTCTCAACCTGTAGAACCAAGGCCGGCCAAAATCATAACATGTTAATTTTGATGCAAATACTAATTATCACATGATATATTAAGAAATGGGTCACAAACCATTTTTTCACGATTTTTGGAGGGGTTAATAGGTTGGTTCATGAGTAAAATCTTGCATTCTGTTAAGTCGATCTGTTGATTGAGAATGTATATCAGTTAGCTATAGTTACAGTAATATTACAGTAAAGAAAAAAAGATCTTAGCAATATATTATCACATCAAGCAGAAGCTCCATTAAGCTTACTTTTAATTTACTAAAAAAATGCATGGTCCCATACTCCCATACATGGCCCATATCATCCCAGTTTTGCACTATACCATTGTTAATATGATAACATATATCTAATTGATGTTGCAACTCTGAACATGCTACTCCAACAATAGTATCCTAAAAGCATTTGAGAAAACGGAGAAAATGCCTCTTAGAAGAAAGTTATACGTTGATACATGATAAATAAATATGAAAAACATGATGCCTACATGCCAGCAAGTAAAATGGCAGTAATATATATTTATATATATATATATATATGGCATGATATCAATAACATGATACATATAAGTAAATTGATATGGCTTCACGCAAGCATCATTCACCTATGGCCCAAAACGTGTCTACTTAGTTAGAAGAGACCAAGGCTTATATACAAACTATAGACCTCACTCGCTAGCAATGTGGGATGTGACAATCTTGCCCCCTTCAAACCTCGCGTCCTTATGAGGATCCAAACACAATCACAAATCCAAATCCAAATCCACATCCATATCCATATCCACATCCACATCCACATCGGGTAGCGAGTTTGCTCTGATGCCATTTGTAATAACCCAGACACACTAAATAGATATTATCCGCTTTGAGCTTCATGCATGAAAGCATCATTCACTTATGGCCCAAAACACGTCTACTTAATTAGAAGAGACTAAGGCTTATATACAAATCATGGACCTCACTCGCTAACGATGTAGAATGTGACAATCTTCCCCTCTTCAGACCTCGCATCCTTGTGAGGATCCAAACACAATCATAAATCCAAATCCACATCCACATCGAGTAGCTAATGCCATTTGTAACAGCTCAGGCCCACCAAGTAGTTATTTCCGCTTTAGGCTTCACGCATACGTTATTTACCGTCATAGATTTGTTTTGGATCATGGGCTTCATGCAAGCATCATTTACCCATGACCCAAAAACGCGACTATTTAGTTTTGAGAGGCCAATGTTTATATACAAACAATGGATCTCACTCGCTAGGGATGTGGATTTATAACAGCCTAGACCCACCAAGTAGATATTGCCCGCTATGGGCTTCACGCACGCGTTATTTACCTTCACAGATTTTCTTTGAATCATGGGTTTCATACAAGCATCATTCACCAATTGCCCAAAATGCATCTACTTAGTTAAGAGAGACCAAGACTTATATATATATAAGGCATGGACCTCACTCAATAGAGATGTGAGATGTGACAATCTTCCCCAATTTTGACCTCGTGTAAACTGTGAGGTTTTTTATTCGTGTTGACATAATTCCATATCAAAACAACGTTTCATTTGTATTGATTAGTTGTCTAAGATTCATTTTGATTCAAGTTTCCAAATGAAGAATTGGAAACTTATCAAGCAAGATGAAGTCTTTAAGAGGAACAAGCATTATTGCATATCAAAGGTATATTTAGACCTCATTCCTATTACGAGGCTTAGGCATACACACATTGCATTTATATGTAAATCGTTGTGCTCAACTGGTATAATACATAGAAACACATATTATTGTATGCACGTGCATTAGATTTAAATTAACAAATTTTGTAAAATGCATGTTCTAGGACTATATATAGGAAATGGCATACTTGTGTATTCATGTGTTTGTTTATTTGTGTTCTTATATATCGAACTTGAATATGTTCTCGTAATATTTCTTATTGAGTTTCGAACGTTTCGATTACTCATTCATAGGTTTTCGAGTTGAGTTGGAAGTTATGAAACTTTTCGTGCATTTAACGTCCATGGTTTTTGTCTTTGTTTATCGAGACGATTTTCCATACTTTTTGTAAAAATTTTATTGACGTCCATGTTCATGAGAGATTTACGGTTCATAATCCAAAAACGAATTCAAATTCAGAGCTCAAAGAACAGTCGAAGAAGGCGAGATGAGCGTGAGGGTAGAAAGGTGTGGCAATGTGACACTTCACCCCTTCTCTCGTGGAGGCGCGTTCATGTGCCTCCACAGGGTGATGAGATGGCTTGGTGCAATAGGCCACCTGAGATTTCTCTCTCTCCACCTTACTTTCCCTCCCATTCATTTAAATATTCTCTCTCTCTCTCTCTCTCTCTCTCTCTCTCTCTATCTCTCGCATTTTCATTCTAAGAAGAAAAAGTGTAGAATTTTCTCTCAAAATTATCTCAACTTTCAAACATCATGTCTCTCTCATTTCTTATCTGATTTGAGTGACTCAAGTTGTAGAATCTTTGTCTTAGAGTTCTCTATGTTCTCCAAGCAAGTTTAAAGTCTTGAACAAAGTCTCTTGTTCAAGTTTTATGTTGATCCAACACAAATTTCATGGTTGCACTCTTTTACAAGGTGATTGACTTATCTCGAGTTTTGTGCTTTATGATCTTCAATTATCTTGGTTTTTCTTCTTCTTTACGTGTATGTTACTTGAACAAATGCTATTGAGAAATAAAACTTCAATTGTAAGCTAGTTGTGCTTAATTAGAAACTTGAATGTGAGTTAAGTTTTTCTTAAAACCTATGTTTTCACATGATTGTGAGTTGTATTGTGCTAGCTTTTAATATATGGCTATTTGTGCTTTAATTGAATGTATTTGGATGATTAATAACCTTACACGTGTTTTTAGTTCTAAAATCTTGAATATGTGCTTTATGAATATGCTATGCTTTCAAGCTTTAGTAACATGAACAAAATCTAGGATTTGGCATATTTTGGTATTTTACATGCTCTAGGCTTTTGTTCATGTTTAAAGAACTAGGCAACATTGATTTATGTACTTTGATGCCTATGTCTAGTTCTTTATGAAATGTACCTAATCCATCCATTTCATATGTACATGCATCATTTGTATGATGACATTCATATTTGGATTATAAACTAAAAAATCATACATTGTGTGCTCATTGTTTATTTCTAGTTTCCATATGATGTATTGATCACATATTCTATGTTACATATGTTTGCATTGGCATACATTGATCACACTTACGAAGTCCTTATAAAAGACATGAAGTCTTGGCTAGGATTGGTTCCGGAAAGTTAAGCAAGGAAGTCTTAACTAGGATTGGTTCCGGATAGCTAAGCAAGAAGTCTTGGTTAGGATGTGTTCGAGATAGTCAAGCAAGAGAAACTTTCTAGAAACATGGGTTGCCTTTGATAGAAAATTGGCTATGTCTCTTTCATTAGAAGGCCCAAGGGTTAGGTAGAATTTGAGTCCAATAGAGAGTGTATCATGTGTTGGTCACTTTTGATCGTGTTCACTCTATCATCTAGTGAAAGATAGTTGGCATATGATTGTGGATTTAACCCGTGGATATTTCCTTTTTTTGAGGCTTTACTATATTAAAAAAAATATCGTGTTATTCCTCATATCCCTATCTCGTTATATTTGTATATGGGTTTTGTTGAATCTTGTTCGGATTATCATTTCTAGATATCTTTGTAAACAAGATTGTGTAAATTATGAAATGCAAACACTTATTGATCATAGTTGTATATATCTTTTATCCTTGTAAATTGATTTATTTGTATATAGTCATTTGTTAATTAGTACCTTTTCATATTAGACATATAAATATTAATACAAGTACTTGTTGATTTAAGTTTTAGTGATATTCCTTCACTTGCAAATTGTAGACATTGATTAACACGATTGATTGAATATGTTTATCAATAGTCTATATGTGCTTTCATATGCTTGATGTGTTGTGATACAAGCTATCTAAATGGACAAACTTTTGTTTATTTCAAGTGGTTGAAAAATGTGTAAAAACCTTTTCTTTTCACTCCATCTAAGTTAACTCTAGACAATTTAACCGTGATTGTATATTTCAAAAACATAATCACAAATCCAAATCCACATCCACACCAGGTAACGATCCTGTTTTTATACCATTTGTAATGGCCCATGCCAAACAAGGTTATTCTCATCATTTTAGGTCTGATACCATTTTAGGTTTGGAGTGATATAGCTTTCATCATATTATTCTAATCATTTCTTCCCAACCAAACAAGGTTATATGGCCTCCCTTGTTATTTTTTCTTCTTTCGTCGAATTGGACAAAAGAATCAAGAACACTTCAAGTTTAACAATCTCTTTTAACTTAGTCCAACAATGTTATTGACTAAAACTGACATTACATGGGAATTCATAATTAAACATTAAAAAAAAAAAAAATCTGATATTTGAGCAAATCTAAATATTGGAAACAACAAAAAATGAAAATCAGAGTATTTAGAGCATTTGTTGATATTTCGAAATTAATTGCATCTAAATGTTTAGATTATTAATTGAACAATGTGATAATAAACATACGAGATGAGATGAAAATAGAGATGTACCCCAGTCTCATTGTCTCAGACGACGACGTTTCTACTGTCCATACTATGTTGGTGCTATCACTCTGTAGGTAGCTGGACTGATACTGAATTCTGCTTTCTTCTTTAATAGTAGGTGCATTGAAATGTAGAAAAGTGTTCGTTACAACAGATGAAACGGTGTACGATAGTACGACAACATGGTGAGTTTTATTTAGGACGTCTAGTTGAAATGCTGTCATTTGTGTATTTTTCTACTGGGAGAATTGCACTCACATCCCTAAGGTTTGGTACAATTGCAGCTAGATGAGCAAGATGTTTATTCTACACTCAGATCCTTTATAACTAACGGTCCACATATGCAACGTCAGTTTGATAAGTCTGATTTATGAAATGCCTAAATTGTCCTTGGATTATAATAATTAAAAAAAAAAAAAATTAAACAAAACAAAAGAAATAGAAAAAAATGCAGATTGAAGGAGCTCACATACCCTCCTTAAAGGCTTAAATTGCATACATCACAACTCAGGACTTTTGTCAAATAGTGAGTGTATATGAACCAATGGCATATTTACCAACAAAACAACAATCAAAATAGTTGGAGAAAGAAAACAACATAGAAAGGTGGGAGAAAGAGCGGTGGAGGCCGGAGAGAAAATAGATTAAAAGTGAGAGAAAGCTATGGAGGAGTGACCTCCATTAAGACCGCCACTCAATCAAACACAAACACCACCTTCAATGAATATCCAAAGGCCAAAATAGTAAAATCAAAACCTGCAATATGAACACCTATCTCAAGACAAAACCCCATCTAATCTAGTTATAGTCCATTTGTCTTAGCTTCCAAGACAACCCATCACAGATCTAAGACAGGTGGCTCAAAAATTTAGACGAGGAAGTGATGGGTATGTGAAAGGGTTCAGTTTCTATTTTTAGTATTAAGAAAATTGAAAATTATAGAGATAGTGAAGTTAGATTATTTGTAAAATTATTATGGGTTTTGTAATATCGGTGCTTGGTTTGATGGTAGATATGAAATTGGAGGTGATTGTGATTTGTGGATTTAGGCATGAGTTGCCCCTTTGTTTATTTGGAGGAGGCACAATTTGTATTTTGATTTTGATTTTGATTGTTTATGTTTTATTCATTTTTTGTTATTTTATTATTTTTTTTCTTTATTATTATTATTATTATTATTATTATTATTATTTAATGTATTATTCTTCTTTTTTTTTTCTTTTTATACATGAAAGGGTATTATGAACCTTTTGCACATCAAAGTATAGTTAAATTAACAAAATAGATGCATCCGTTGAATGTAGGGGTGTTTTTGTTAAAAAATGATATTTGCTCATATGGTTGCTATTAGTTCAAACCTCACAATTATCCCTTTTCTACTAAGGGTAAGATTACAAATTAGGCCATTGAGATAATTTGATGTAGCGGAAGCTCTGTCGAGAAAAACCTGCAAGAAAACAATTAGAAACAACGATTTGGATCCGTTGATTCGCGCACGAATACCGGAAACAAACCCTACTAACGCTCCGTTGATTCGCGCACGAATACCGGATTATTAGGCTTCAAATACGATAATCGACTTTGCGCACGAAGGATAATGTAATTGGATAGTTGAGAAACATATCTGAATTTTATTTAATCAAAAGCTGAATGGCCAATTCGGCCTACATCATTATTTAAAGCAAAATAAATCCTAAACCTAATCGAATTCTTTGGAAAGCAAGAAAACGACTTAAAAACGGAAATTTAACAAAAAAGGCAAAAACTAAATTAAAGCAAAAAACTAATTCTACTGAGAATCCTAAACACTCCAGAATTGACGGAAGTCGATTCGGAATTGGGAAACTCAATTTATTGCGAAAAAGAAACTTTCCTTAAACAACAAAAACTGCAACTTCAAGGCCTGAGCTACGTAGTAGTTCCGGAAACGCCGAAACGCATTAGCTGTCAAAATTTCAAGTCATTCTGATTCTGTCGCCCGGGTTTAGCCTTACTTGGTTTGTTTCAAATCCCACACCTCCAAATAATCTAATGTTAGTTGATCCGCCGCATCATAATTTTGATAAAAAGCCAACCCATGCCATCACTCTCATCGAGATAATTTTGATAAAAAGCTGACCCATAAACTAGGGTTTTTGTTTTTGCATTATAAACATAGTTGAACCCGTAGTTCTTAAAAAACACATCTACTCAAAAATGGTGAGACCGACTTCTCCCTTATTCGAAAATGCATTTGCTCAAAAAGGGTGAGACCGACTTCTCCCTTTCTATCTTTTTCACTGCTCAGTGTTATTATCATGTTTAAACTATTATGTTGAGACACTACTTACGTCTTGTTTTGTTAATGGCTAGGCACCAAAACGAGGTGGAAAAGCCTTGGTTATTGCATAAAAAAGAAATCGGTATTCATTGTAGTTTTTTTTTTTTTTTTTTAGAGTTTTTATCTTGTGTTGGTTCTGACAGTGATATTTTGTTGTTTTAATCATGAGAAGACGGTGAATCCGTTGTCCTATTTTTCTTGAATCTAGAATGAGCACAAACAGTGTCGGTCCCTAGGTTTTGGAGGCCCCGGAGCGAATATTTAAAATGGGTCATTTGTTTAATTTCGTATCTAAATCTTGTGAAATCTCATACTTAATAATACATATATATTATTGTTATCCTGAAAAAATCCAACGGGGGCTTCCAAGACAGCAGTTGATCGCAGTGTACTGGTGCACCACGGTTGGCCCAAACTGGGTAAAGTGTCAGCCCAATTCTACCAAGGTGGGTATCGGGGGACTCTTGCCGGTTACCAAGGACCGGTACTGGGAGGCAGGATTGGTCCTAAAAGTGTATATGAAAGGAGATGAGGTTAAGGTTATCAAGACTTAATGGAATGCATGGTACTCTTTATTATTCATAAAAAGTGGGATACATTATACATCGCCTATAGGCGTATAATCTTATTATAACGATAGTATAAGTGGGGACAAAAAATGGGGGAGTGATGAGTACTGGATAAGTTAAACTATATGAAGCTTGATATATAAGGGCAGTAGCCAAGTATGGTAAACCTTGTGGAGCTTGATCTAAGAGGATAGTAGCCAAGTAGGGTAAATTGAATAGAGCTTGATCTCGGAGGGTAGTAGCCAAGTAGGATTTTCTCTAGTATTCTTACTCAAGGTTCCAACCATTTACTCTTTATGAGCTGGGGTATTTATAAGGTGGCATCTTAGGGTGGTAGGTGAGAGACATCTCCTTTTAGGCGGGAAAGTCTCGGTTCGATCCTCACCGTCCCTTTGAGTTGGGTGCTGAGGTGGCAGGTTTGAGAAGGCCAAGATAGTGCCACATGGGCGTTTTCCTTGGTTAGGCTTCTGTTTAGGTAGTTGAGGATCCTGGTTCCTAGGCTGAAGGGTAGCCAACGGATCCCCGTCCTTGCTTTGAATTGGATTGGTGGGTGGCACATGCCTTGGAAGGCTGTGATCGTCCCACCTATGTCATACATTGTTTTAGGTGCTTTAAAGGGGTTGACATGGCACTTTGATGGCAATTTGCGTTGCTCGGAGTGGCCGAAAACACCCATATCTGGCGTGGGACGTCGTTGTCGCTATCACTGTTACTGTTCTGGCCAGTAGGGGACAGCATCAGCGCCTGTCCTGCTGCACCCTGTTAAGTGTTTTTTCTCTATAATTTCCTTTTTTGGCTTAGGGACTTTCTGCACTCATTTTACTGGGAAAGCACATCTTCCCTCTTAATGTATGGCATAGTTGATATTGAATAGGGCTTAGATGGGGTGAGATCTGATCGTTGATGAGGTGGGGTTACTGGGGGGATCTCAGCCATTGATCTTATATCTTTCCCTTTTCATGCTTGCTGCCCAAACATTAATTGCTCACAGTCCAAGCTTTGTAGGTTGCCCCGGCTCTTTTTCCCCATCACGTGCCTTTGTTCTACGGCTGGCAACAGCCCTAACCGAGGGTTGGTGCTTGCTGAAAGTGCTTAGATCGTTCTATAAGGTTCTTTAAGATGTTTGAAGGTTTGGTCAAGGTCACCTGTATTCACTAATGCTGAATATCTGGGCATGAATCGTTGATCTTTGCTTGTCCACCGCAGCTTTGAAAGTGACAGACCCTGTCTGATGATTTTGGTCTAATACCCGTAGAGGGTGGATACCGTCAAGAACCGGATCCTCATCAGATCCTAATGGTCGGGGTTACTTTGGGTGGAATCGGGTTCCCTCTAGGGCTGGGTCTTATGAGGTTTCAACTTACTCCAATGACCGGGTCCCTCTCGACATCTGGCCCTTTCACAGACTGGATCCCTGTTGGACTGAGTCCCTTCACAGACTGGGTCCTTTCACGAACCGGGTCCATTCTGGCGAGGAAAATATTTCTTTGGAGGGGTTGCCAACTTTTTTGGTTAACAATTATTTTTTGAGAAAATTTATAAAAGTTTAATCAAAGTAATTTCCAGCAAGTTAATATCGCGATGAATAGAAAAAATGAAACTGAAAAAAAAAAATTTACGAACAAATAGATTTGTATGACAGTTTCTATTTAAAGAAATAATATATGTAAATAAGGAGAGACGAACTTACTTAGAAAATGAAAAGGGAGGAGACTTGCTCCTTTTTTTATTTTATTTTATTTTAATTTTTTTAGAATTTTAAAAAATAAATAAAAGAAAGGGTATATTTGGTTATATTTGGGGTGTGCTTACAAAATTTAAGATGCACATATAAATTTTCAGGAGTGCAAATAGAACTACTCACTTGCTTTTACTAATTCTGATGAAAATTCATATTGAGCCCATATAAGAAGTTGACTTTCACATCTTTTTCATATTTGGGGCCTAAATTTGATAAAATTATATAAAATTTGAAAAATAACAATATATTTGGACAATTTATTTATCAAAGTCCAAAGATGTGAGCACTGAACACAAAAAATAAAAAATGAGCCCTTTTTTTTTGGGCCTTGGGAGGGTGCCGCAAGTTGACCCGCCTCATGGCATTGAGCAAAAGTATGTGTCAATCAATCTAGGTGGGTTTCAATGAAAAATGCTAATTTTTATTCTAAATTCATTCACAAATGATATGACATTTTAGTTATCAATATCACTTCTCTCACCACACAATCTTAGGATTCAAAAAAAAAAAAAAATTGAGAAAAAAAAATTAAGAAGCCTAACATTACTCGAGTTTTAATAGATAAGCTAGAGCTAATTGGGCTACTGTTGCTTATGTCAATTTATTTTGGGACTCAAATTAGCTGTCCAAAAATGGTGTCTCAATTTATGTTTAATCAACCAAATTGGGACATATGTCTACATTTATAGAAAAAGTTGAAAAAAAAAAAAATTAAATGTAGACACATGTCCTATAATTAGTTAGACACAAATTCAATCCCTCGTTATAGAGCTAAAGTAAGGAAGAGTAAGGGGTGAGAAGGTGCCCCTGCTGCTAAGTTGGAGCTGTGGAAGTTCAAGCAGGATGTCTGGTGTGATGTCATCCCTAGTAATCGTTCAATGTGAGGTGAGGAACTCATACTCAAAACATAGCTTTTAAACTACTAACTGAAGCGTTACCGCTCCCTACCGAAGGACAAGAAACAATTCGAAAACCTATAACCCTTGAGTGAGTTCGCAGTCAATCTTGCTTTCGATTTAGCAATACGACTGTAAAGAGACTCTAAATAAAGAACTCAGGGAGTGTTACGGCCTTGAGGTACCATTTTTGGACAGCTGATTTGAGTCCTTTATTTTGATATCATCACTTTAGAAACTCTAAGCAAATAAATAATTAATGTTATAACCAGCAAAGCCTTCAAGGGTGTAGCTCTGTTGATAGATGAACGAGCTTAAGCTTGGACAAATGACTCTCAAGTCGGCTCAAATCCTATAAATGGCAAAAGAAAAAAAAAATTATAACCAACAACACTGCTGCCTTGCTCCTTTCCTTCAATTTTTTTTTTCTTTTCAAATCCCATTAATAAACACACTTGGCCTCTAGCAAATGTGGCTGGACGCTCTCCAAGTGCCTCCGCCACCACGGTTCAAAGCCAAGTGAGTGCATGTATATTTGTATATATATTCTTAGTCCCACCTTGGTCATACAATCCCAAGTGTGGGGAGCCCTCTCCCAGTTCTGGGAGTTCCTACTTAAAATCTCACATTTTGCCTTACACTACATGTGACATGTGAAGTGTCAAATCGTGAGTAGCTACACATTAATGATAATTTATCTCACCTACTCTATGTATCCACTTAACATTTGACACCTCACATGTCACATGTCACATGTAGTAGGATGAAAAATATGAAATTTTAGATGAGATGTTAATCATTATTGTTTAAATAATGTCCTCATTTTCTATACTTCCCACCAAACTACCCTCCCCACATAATTATAATAATAAAAGTAATTTGAAAGAGAAAATAAATTAAAATTTTACTTTAAAGAAATTGAAAATGAAAATAACTTACATTTTTTTTTTTTTTTTTTTTTATATATAATCAAAATAACCTTTTAAAGTGTTTTGTGGTGTTACAATTTAATATTTTCACAAATAAAACAAAATCCCGTAAGCAGTATATAGTAGCTATTATTTTTGGCCAATATTTATGGCCAAATTCTCTCTTAAAACAAAAAAAATAGCAAAATCACTCACTCTCTCTCTCAAACTCTACAATTCATCAAACCCTAGCAATCTCTCTCTCTCTCTCTCTCTCTCTCTCTCCCTCGCTCGCTCGGTTCTCTATCAATCTGATCTAGACCATCAATTCGTGCGAATTTCGGTGATGGCTGACGGAAAGCTTGATCTGCCGGACGATCTCCTCTCCACCAAGACTGTCGTCGATCAACACCCCTCCGTTAAAGGTAATCGTCGTCTTCTTTTCTTAATCTGAATTTGTTTTCATTTAATGTCATTTTTGTAACAAAACACCCTTAAATAGCATATAGCATACCTGATTGATCTGCGTTATCCATATATGTCCGCTTATTGTCAATCTTCAGCGACCGGTATGTAGTTATCATATATATAATTATTTTGTAATGCTGAAATTTATCTACTCTTGTCGTCGAATGTCACCGCAACAGAATTTATTTAGGATTGCGAGCGGGTTTGTCGATGCTTCTTTCTGGTCCATTTTTCATTATGTTTATTGATAGGTTAAGGAAGCTCTTATGGTCGCCGCAAATGAACACGCATGACCTATATTTTCTTTAAATTGGTGAAATTGTATGATTGTAGTTTTTGTAATTATTAATCGTTTTCTCTGTTGTAGTCCTATGTGTTGTGGAAGTGATGGTAGGGTATTTAATGTCAAGTTACTTTTGGTAAATTTCTTTCCTTGCCAAATTATGTTTTCTCTGTTTGATTGTGAACTGGATAGTGTATATATAGTTTCTTTGTGGTATAGTACTTGACATTGTTCTTTTTTAAGTCATTGTTTTGTCAGATCATGGTTTCCTTCATTGATTTTGAATGGATGATATCGATTTGTTATGTACTTATGTGTATTAATGATTTGGTTTTTGCACCATGTTAGATGAAGCTTGGGGAGGAACTGGTGAGGAGAAGTCACCGATGGGGTTACTTGATGAGTCAAAAGGTGGTTATTTTATGATTTTTTTTTACTCTTCTTAAGGCATCTTGTTTACATTTGACCACATAAATTTGGTGGCAGTTTATTATAGAGTTTTTTGTTTTTGGTTGTAATTGCAGATCAAGTAACTTCAGAGAGCAGCATACCTCTGTCTCCGCAGTGGCTTTATGCTAAACCGATTGATTCTAAGACATTGACTACAGGGATGTCAGGGGTAAGCGATTTTTGATTACTTTTAGAGTTTGATATATGTGCCATGTTTAGGGCTTTTTGTTTACCATGCATAGAGTGGGTAGACATGTTTCTGGTTATGCTTTCCAATTCATGGTAAACTGGATTTTACTTTACACATATATTGTTCACAAAAGCGATTAAACTGTGTTTGAGGTATTTTATTGCTTTGATTGTTTCAAAGAATATATAACGTTGGTGTGGCATGCTGCATGTTCAGGATTGCTTGTTATTGGCTATTCAGCATTCTTATTTGTAAATCTAAAATCCATTTTATACATCTGCCTTGGGAGAAATGAACTTTGTCTTGTTGAAATATGGAACCGGGTTTTGTATTTACAAACTAAATTACTTGAAATAACGATCCTGAATTTGTATTTTTTCATTATCGCCACAATGCATAACTTCTATTTTCAATTTATAATCGTATATCAGCCTTTTCTTGATGCTAACCTAGAAAATGTCAATATTTTTGCACATTCCTGTCATTGCTCAATATGTTATGATACCCATCGATTTTGTTTATAAAGTTTAGATGCTTGATGTCATGTTTGAAAATCTCTTCCTTTGTGCCATGAACTCATGTAAGATGTAACGCTTTGAAGTGTTGTTTGTGTGTCTTCTCCATTTGCCAGTGGTTTGTTGGGTCATGTTCCTGTGTTAGAGCCTCCGCACTAATTTTTGAAATACAGAAATATGAGAAAATATCAAGCCTTATTTGTTTGCAGATAATTGTGATTTTATAATTGACACTGGTTTATCTGCTTAATTTTTTAAAAAATATATCTTGTGAGAGAATTATGGCTAATTATTGTTCTTTATGGCTAACTATTGGAGATTGAAATACTTAGTGGCATTTTACCCTCTGTATATTTGAGGATAGTCTGTTTACTGGAAATAATTGAGTTCATTTGCTTTAATTTACTACATGTTTAACGATGATGAATAATGGCGATGAATACCTTTTTAACATTGTATCTGACTTATTTAGCTTATCAAATTCTATGTTTTAGGTGAGGTTAATGATCATCAAGTTTTATAAGTGCAATGATAATTTCATTTTAGTATGTTCATTTTTATAATCGCTTTCTGTACCAAAAACAAATGGCAGGACTTGCGTGCACCAAATCCTTTGCCTCAAGGAAATATTACTGATCCTAATCTGAAAGACAGTTGGCGTTTAGATGGATCTCTGGATAAGAAAGACTGGAGGAAGACTGTGCCAGATGTTGAAGGCAGTCGCCGCTGGCGCGAAGAGGAGAGAGAAACCGGCTTACTTGGTAGAAGAGATCGCAGAAAGGGTGTGGATCCCATTTCATCTAGGGATAGTTCTGAAAATAGAACCCTGTCTTCGGCAGATCGTTGGAATGATCCTAGTAACCGTAATTCTGGGCATGAGTCTCGGAGAGACAGCAAGTGGTCTTCCAGGTGGGGTCCTGAAGATAAGGAGAGGGATTCTCGAACTGAAAAGAGGACGACAGATGCTGAGAAGGAAGATACTCAGATTGACAGGCATGTCAGTGCCAATCGTGCAGCGTCTGAGCGTGACAATGATTCTCGTGATAAGTGGAGGCCACGACGCCCTATGGATGTTCATGTGGGTGGGTCAGCTGCATACCGTGCTGCTCCTGGATTTGGACCGGACAGAGGACGAGTGGATGGCTCAAACGTGCGATTTGCTCCAGGACGTGGAAGGCCTACTATCAATGGGAGCTTAAAAATAGGAAATCCCTCTGTATCTGTTATTGGTTCTGTTGCTGTAGATAAATTGTCTGCTGCTGCAAGTACATATTGCTATCCTAGGGGAAAGCTTCTTGACATTTATCGTAAGAAAAAGACTCTTCCAAGTTTTGAAGCTTTACCTGATGAAATGGATCATGTATCACCAATAACACTAGTGGACGCAGTGGAACCTTTGGCTTTTGTTGCTCCTGATGCAGAGGAAGAGGTATATGAATTGTTTTTTATTTTATTAAGCTTTGTAGTTATTATGAATTCCTTAATGAATTTTGGTTCTTGCAGGTTGTTCTTGGGGATATATGGAAAGGAAAAATTAGAGGCAGTGGAGTGTCACAGAACTCATTCAGGGACAAAAATGTGGCATCAAATGATAATTATACTGGTAATAACAGTTGCATTTACATTAGTTGCCTAATAAACTGTTCCATTTATGTGTCTGATATAGATTAATTATTTATCTAGGCTTCGGTGATATGAATTTCAATGAGGAGAAATTAAGTTCATCAATCAACACTGAAGAATGTGTTAAATCATTGGAAAGGGCTGCTGTAAATAATACTTCTCAAGGTGATGGAGCTGGGGCAGTAGATACATCTGATCCCCAGGCAGTTATTGCCAAGGGTAAGGAAATTCTGTTTCCTATATTTGATCATTGCTAGTTAATTGATTTAGAATAGTAATGTTAATGCCAGTTTTTGTATACATGTGAACGTCTCTTTATATCATTTCAGAAAAGGATGCTTTTAAAGAAGGTGAAGGGACATTTATGACCGGGACAACTGATGGCTTGATACCTTCGGTTATCAAGAAACATGATATCTCCGGTTTAGAGGAGATCAGTGGCTCCAATAACAGTTTTAATGAACTTAAATTTTCTAAAAACCAACAAGTGGAAGCTCGGATTCTTTCAAAGCACTCTAAGGTGGAAGATATTGAGCCAACTACTTCTTTTCAAGTTGATAATCAGCTTCCTGATGATTCAAGTTCTCTATTTGATTTTACATCTGTGCAGCAAACTTCAAACAATGGTCAATTTCATTTAAAAAGCAATAATGAGGCACATATTGTTATGCCACCAGAGGATTTAAGCTTGTTTTATCTTGATCCTCAAGGAGTAATTCAGGGACCATATATGGGGATAGACATCATTACATGGTTTGAGCAAGGCTATTTTGGAACTGATTTACCAGTTCGTTTGTCTGATGCCTCTCCTGGATCACCTTTTCAAGAACTCGGTGAAGTCATGCCACAATTAACAGTTAAATCTGGATCTGCCCCCACCACCAATCTGGTTACCTCATTGCAGCCATCTGATGCTATTGCAGTCAGCTTGGAAGAGAGTGTAGCCTCTCCTGTTCTGGGTCCTGACTTTAAGGGGTCTGCCATTGTAAATAATCAACAGTTGGTTGCAACTGGTTTGCAGGCTACTTCAATTGTTAATTTTCAGTCAGGAATATCTAATCACGATTATCATTCAGAGCTTCAGTTTTCAGATGATCAAAGCTTCCAAAATTTGGCTGCCCAAGAAGAAGGTATGTTACATGGCTTGGTCTTGGCATTATCTATCATTTTATCTGTTTATGATATTAGTTCTACTGTTTATCATTTTATTTGTTTCAGAAATTGTCTTTCCTGGAAGGCCTGCAAGCAGCGGTAACCATTCAAGGATGTCTGCTGCTGATATTCACAGTTCATTTTCCAGTCCTGCTAGCCACTATTCTCTTACAAATGAATTTTCAGATACTAGCATGTCTAGACATCAAGATGATGATAAATTGCATCCTTTTGGCTTGTTGATGTCTGAACTCAGAGACAGCTCTCACTTGAGGCGCTCACAATCTTCCAATGTGGCTTCAAGCATAGGTGATCAAGGTCAATACATGGATTCTTTGCTTGAGAAAGATGCCACATCTGTCAACCAGAGCTCTTTGGGTACAATGGTTGGTCAACCCTCCTTTGGGGAGACGTGGTCTGAGGATCAAAGAAAAAACACAGTTTATAAACCTAACATTCAGTGTGGTTCTTCAGATGATCACCACTTATTTCTAAGGGAACAAGATTTGAATGCTTTTGACCTGGAACAATTTCAGCAGAAAAATTTCTCATCTCCATATCCTTTTTCACTTTCAACTGATCTGGGGATAGAAAAAGTTCCTGGCTTTGCTCTTTCTCAGAGCAAGAACCTAAATATGCAGCAGTCAGTCCATCATCCTGTAGCAGATATGGAACAACTATTGGAACTTGAGCTTCAGCAACAGCGGCATCTTGAGCTTCAGCAACAGCGACATCTTGAGCTTCAGCAACAGCGGCAGCTTGAGCTTCAGCAACAGCAACAGCGGCAGCTTGAGCTTCAGCATCAGCGGCATCTTGAGCTTCAGCAACAGAGGCTTCATGAGCTTCAGCAGCTGCGACATCTTGAGCTTCAGAAGCAGAGGCATCTTGAGCTTCAGAAGCAGAGGCATCTTGAGCTTCAGCAACAGCGGCATCTTGAGCTTCAGCAACAACAGCGGCATCTTGAGCTTCAGCAACAGCATCGGTTACTACAGCAACAGCAACAGCAACAGCAGCAGCAGCAGCAACAGTTGCTGCTCGAACAATTACTGCAGCATCAGATGTCTGAACCTGGTTATGGGCAGTTGAAGGTGGATCCTATGAGAGAGAATCTACGTGATCAGGTGCAGTTAAGGATGCATCTTCTGCATGAACTCCAACAGAATTCTCATACAAGGCACATTGATCCATCACTGGAACAGATAATACAAGCAAAGATTGGCCAGAGTGCACTCCATGGACAACCAGCTGATTTATTGGACCTCATATCACAGGCGAAGCATGGGAATATGCTTTCTTCAGAACAACAACTGCATTTTCAACAAGAATCCTTGCAGGCACAACAGTCCATGGGTTTGAGGCAGCAGTTTGGGATGGAGGGGGACAGGCATATTCCTGGGCCATGGTTGGCTGATGAGACTGGTCAGTTTGCTAGGAATCCTTCTGGTCAGCACCAGGCTCATTCTGCAGGCTTTGGTGCATCTGATTTTTACCAGCAACGGCAGAGGCATTCCTCACATGAGGAACAATTCAGCCATCATAATTGGAATCACACTTTACAGGAACGACATCAGCGAGCGTTTTATGAACCTAGCTCTATGGCATTGGACAGGTCAATGTCTCATCCTTCTGCTGTCAATCCTGGAATGAACTTGGACAATATAAATGCTCATGCCCAAGGTCCAGATTTTCCAGATCGACATCTTTATATGCACTCCAGTAACCAGCTGGGTTCTTTTTCTTCGGGTATCCCCCCTCACTCCCGACAAGTCTCTGATGAGTTTTTTGCTTCTCATTCAGATATGACCGAGAGCCACTCATATGGAAACAATGGGATGCTAGAAAATAGCTGGATAGAAAAGCAGATGCAACAATTGAATCTGAAAGCTGAACAGCAAAGACAGGAGCCAGAAGTCAACATGACTTATGCAGATTCAAGTATGTGGGCATCTGCTGGAGTTGATGATGAGCATCCAAAGCAACTTCTGATGGACCTCCGCCAGAACTTGGGTATTCAATCTATGCAGTCATCAGAAGTTGATTATCAACATCGCACATCATCTTCATCTTCTAAAACTCGGGAATCTTTTTGGCCAATTTCTGAGACACAGCCTTCAAATCTTCCTTTTAATCATCTCCCGGATCAAGAAGTTGGTGTGAACAGTTCTTTTATGGAAGGGTGTCAAAATGCCAACTCAAATGCACAATTTAAGCATCCAGGAAACACTTTGCTCCAAAGATCTAATTCAGGAGCAAGCATAGAACAGTCATTCTTGTCAGGCACTGTAGAACATTCTAGTTCTATTGGTAAATCAGCTACAGATAAAGAATTGTCAGAGCATGAAGGAACAAAGTTGAAGAGACATGGGTCCAAAGGCACAAGCAGGTCAGTTTTGGAGATCAAGGATGACTTAGTGGAGCAAGCAGAAAATGGTCTGGATGATGGGGAGCTATCGCTTAATGTCCATAGTAGGCATAGTTCACTAGGTACTGCTGGTAAGCTGTTAACATTTGTAGATTGCTTTTTTTTTTTTTTTTCTTCAAATGAATTTTGAAATCACTAGGAATGTGTGCAGGTGGAAATGGAGGCTTATACAGCTACGAGATTGGATTAGAAAAGTCACTTGGAGAAATTTCTTATGATAGGTATGGTTCTTTACTTGTTTCTTTCGGTGATTGGTACTGTGTGAATCAAGTTTTGATAATTGAGCTGCCAGCTACATATCTTGTTGAAAAAAATTTGCTTAGGCGCTTAGCTAATGTGAAGTAGTGAATAAGTGCTTGGTTTTGCAACATACATCTATCCTCCTGTTAAAAATATCTTCTGCTGTTGAAAGGCTGCCTGCTGTATTCCCCAAAGGTCATGACAGTGAGTTGAACAAAAGACCACCAGTATCAAGAGCTTCATCTTTCCAGGATGTTTTGCCTCAACCAACTTCTGCTTCATTTGTCAAGCAAAAAAGTTCAACAACCACCCTTGCATCTGACGGTAGATAACTTATATCCCTTTTTGTATGTGGGTTGTTGTGAATATATTAGTTTTGTTTACCATGGTTCTGTGGTTACTTTCAGAAGCGAAGCGGGACTATGTTAGTAATCCTGTGGAGTCTTGTGGCCCCGAAACTCAGGCATCTAGCAAGAAAGATCTGCGTTTTAGAAGGACCTCATCTTGCAGTGATGCTACTGTCTCGGAGACATCATTTATGGCCATGCTTAAAAAACCAGTTCCTCTAGAATCTGATCCATCAAATGGAGTCGGTTTGGAGTCATCTGATTGTGGTGCTCCAGCCGGACGAAGCGGGAAAAAGAAAGGGAAGAAAGGAAGGCAAATAGATCCTGCACTCCTTGGCTTCAAAGTTTCCAGCAACCGGATCATGATGGGTGAGATCCAGCGCCTTGAGGATTAACACCGGCATACTAGTTGTACATTGCTTGTAAATGTTTCTATGTTTTTGTTTTTATTTATTTATAGATTTTGTACAGTATTTAAGAGGCATGGTGCTTTTAAAATCGTCCATGCTTTTCTTTTTTGGTGCTTTTGGTTGCGATGAAGCTCATCTTATGATTTAGTTTTAAATGCCTGTTTGCAAATTGCAATCCACCATGTTATGTATATTGTAGAAGTGAGAGATCAGAGATGCATTGTGTAGACGGGATAGATAGATTTTTTTTGTAGGAATACATTAATAAAAGGAATAATTACAGTAAGCTCTTCGTTTTCTATTTTTGTTGTAGCCTAAAGAAATAAGAAATGAAGATCAAATCATCAAATGAAATGATTGGATGAATTATTTTCTCTGTAAATCAATTTGTTTGTGATTGATTTGGAAGATTTAATGGCGCATAATATTTTGGGCAGTATTATAATAAATTAGCTTGTGTATCAAATAATAGATCAAAGAGGATTTGATTCCTTATATTGTGGAGCTCTTAAGTTTGCATGTTTAAATCTCTACCGCTTCTCCAACCACCTTTCTCTCTGTTTAGTCCCTCCCCACATTGTTGTGGTTGCATTTTATTTTATTTTTCAGACAAAACACTACATTGTCTTCCTTCTTCTGAGGCTGAGCTGAGCAAGGGCAGCGTGTCGCCACCTTTTTTCTACCTAGCATTCCCCAGCTTCGCTATGGAGCCTTAGAATGCCGCCCCTTACTACTTGGCTATGGAACCTTACGATATCATCACTTATGCCAATCAAACCGGCAACGTGACAACAATTTGCCATTCTTTGGGAAAGATAAGTTCACCTGGTGTATTCTTTCACTCAAAAGGTTCTTGATTTTGCATACCCTCTTTTGTTGTTTCAAATGACTTTGGCCACTGCTGTCATTCTCTTTCTCTCCAGAATCCTCAAGCTTTTCTGCCTACCTCTTTACGTCTCCCAATTCTTAGTAAGTTCTCTCTTTTCTCTGTTGCAGAAAATATGTTTTTCATCTCAGAAATGCAACTGCATTGATCGCTTCGCTTGCCTTTTTTTTCTTTTTTTGTCTACCAGGGTGGTTTATTTTTAGGTCCATCGCTTCTTGGACGGATTTTTAAAAATTATCTCAACATTGTATTCCCTCCGAAAGGTTTCATACTGCTTGATGTAATTGCTTCCTTCGCATACATGTTTCACTTCTTCATCATTGGAGTACAAATGGATCCATGGATTATCAAGAAAATAAACAAGCATACATTTTCCATTGGTTTTTTTTACCGTTATGTTGCCTATGGTTGTAAGCACTGGCTGTGCTGTTTTCTTGGGCGGCTTTCTTGCCCGTGGTTGCGCTAGTAGAGTCTGTGCTCTCCTTCCCTATGATAGCTTTTTTCCTTGCTGAGCTCGGAATTCTAAACTCCGAGTTTCCGTGATTAGCACCCTGTGCAGTTTGTGTGCGACAACAGTTTCTGTTCTTGCGCATCAATCAGCAGGTGAAAAGGTGAACTTATTAGGAACCATGTGCTCAAGTATTCTCTTCACAGTTGCGATTTTTGTCACTCGCCCTGCATTTATGTGGATGATACAGCGAAACCCAGATGGAGAGCCATTGAAAGAGAACTACATAATTGCGCTATTATTATGTGTCTGTGTTACAGGGATTTGTGGTCATGCTATGGGTTTACATATCTACTATGGGCCTTTAATTCTAGGCATAATTCTACCGGCAGGGCCACCAGTAGGAACAACGGTAATGGAGAGGCTTAGGCCGATCACTACGTGGATGTTTATGCCTTGGCCTAGTCATGAATTTCCAAGGCGTTCTTGAACTTGGCTTGTTTAAATTGGTGAACAAAACTAGAGTATGTAATGTTCAGACTCAATTCTATCAAACATTATTTAACAATAACAAATGATGTGTTACCTGAGAAAGCTTCTTTTTCCAATGGTTTGCAGGCGATAGACAACGAGTCTTTTACAGTCTTGTGTGTCTTCATGGTGCTTGTAACAAGTGGTGTCACACCCGTCATAAGAGCCCTTTATGATCCTTGAAGGAGGTATGTAGTTTGCAAGAAAAGAACTGTGATGCATTCAAAACTCGAAACTGAACTCCGAGCACTCGTCTGCATACATGACCAAGAGAGCGTTCCGGCTACTATCAATATCCTGGGGGCTTTGAATCCCACCAAGCAAAGCCCTCTTTCTGTCTACATGCTCCACCTTGTTGAGCTTTTTGGTCGTGCAAACCCACTTCTCATCCACCACAATCTAACAAATTGCAATTCTTTTTCCGATGTCAATGCCTCAGACAGAATTGTCTAAGTGTTCGCATACTTTGAGCAAAGCAGTCAAGGTCTGGTCTCAGTTTTCCCCTTTACAGCAATATCTCCTATTAAAACAATGCATGAAGATCTGTTGAGAATAGCCTTTCATAGAAAAACTTCCCTAGTTATCGTTCCCTTCTACAAGAGTTTCAGTGCTGATGGTGGAGTGGAGTCGAGTCAGCTAAAAATTCTATCAAGATCACCAACCAAAATGTCCTCGATAAGGCACCTTGTTCAGTTGCCATCCTCGTTGATAGAGGGCTCCTGAAAATCCCAAGGTCTATCCTTGAAAGCTGGTACGAGTATCGCATTGCTGTTCTCTTTTTGGGTGGAAGTGACGATCATGAAGCTCTAGCTATAGGTGGAAGGATGGCTGGACACCCTTCCGTCCACTTGACAGTTATACGACTTCTCGACAATGGTGATGCCAGAAAGACTAGGCTTGATAACAAAGTGATGAATATGTTTAGGAGAAGCATGGAAAACAATTATCGGGTGACTTACAAGGAGGAAATGGTCATGGATGGTACAGGGACTGTTTCTGTGATTCGATCACTGGAGAGCCAATATGAGCTCATAATGGTGGGAAGGAATCATGATAAACAATCACCACTCGTTTCTGTTAAAATTTCAAAATATTCTGATATCTCTTTTTGAGATTCAGACCATAAACCATCCATAAATTCCATCCATACCATACATAAACATGAAAACATAATACTCTTGGTTTGAACCATTAGGAAGCCATCGGCCTTCCATACATTTCAATTTAACTAATTTCATACGTATGAAACTATAGTTGTACAACTCCCCTAGTTTCATACAGAAGAAACTAGTAGGGATGGTAGATAAAGATATTCTGGGTTCCAATGTTATTGGATCAGAACATCCCATCCATAACCATCAAAAACATGAATAAAAACCATCCATAAAAAGACCATGATCATAAACATAAAAAACAATAATCATGAAAATGAAAACAATAGAAGAAATATTTACAAAAACATTTCTCTTTCCATTAACCATATATCCCATGCCATCTCTGATAATGGCTTACATTTACAATGCCCCAATGGGGGGGTTATATAGAAAAAAGAAATACAACGAATTGGCACTTTGCCGGCTATGGCCAAAGACACTAGGTCTGGCACAGCCACCCTATTACATTGAAGCAATCAACAGAATTTTTTAGAATTTAAATAATTACAATTGATCTAAACTAAATTACAACCATTCATTACTTAAACCATAGCCATTCCATTACATAAACCATAGTTAATCCATAACCATACCATAGTTAAATAATAACCATAAGGAAAAATTTCACATTTCCAACGGTTTCAGGGCTCGCCATTTGGGATGAGCACATGGAGCTGGGAGCAGTTGGCGACGTTTTGGCTTCTGTAGATTTCATGAGCAGTACAACAATCTTGGTGGTGCAACAACACAACAATGTATACACTGAAAACCAAATGAAACATGGGATACTTTAGCTACCAAAATCAGGAAGAAGAGGATGAAGAAGAAGATATGCCAATTCATAGAATTTCGTAGTGGTCACTTAAATGCTGAAATTTAGTTCTGCACATTGTATATTTACTCTAAAACGGACAATCTTTCATAAGGCTTTTGAAGGTGATCGATAATATATGATTGGAATCGTTCCGACTTGCCAAAGCAAAGATGTTGGAATGGATGGTGGATTTTGGGCAGATTCAATCACTTGGGCTTTCATTTTCACGTTTTCACCGTTTTTGACAATATTTTCGATTCATATTAACTTTTAGTAGGAATTCCTTTTTCCAGTGTAGTTTGTTTCATTAAGTCCAACTAGAGAAGTATTTTCAGATTATGTAAATAACTCAAATTTTCATTTTAGAGTCAGCTTGCTAAGTTTTTATATGTAATCATTGTATACAGATTTCACCTTAAAATAAAATACAAATCGTTACAGGCATATGACATGCAGACCAAGAACCAAAACTGCAAGAAATCTGCATTTGGTTAGCCTTTATTGTCACATTAATGAAATGATCCCAAAACTAGCAAATTGAAATTGAGCACCTCCACCAGAATTTTAAATGCATCCGGTGTATGATCTGCTGTGAAATCCCTTCCAAGTATCTACCCTGGAACTAGGCATCTTTCCTGCACTGCCTTTAGCAACCGTACAATGGACGCTGGTTGAGAATAAGAAGAAACCGGTGCTAAGAGTTCATTAGATATAACTTCCAACATTGAAGGCGAGTTTCCTTGAATCCACGTTATATGTTCAATGGCAGCTTGAACCTCTTCGGCATTAGCTAAACATTTCAGCAAAATAACATGGGAGTCTGAATGTACTATATCAGATGCAAGACCGCGGAGTAACTTAGTAGCAGCTAGAAAATGACCTGAATGGAAGCATAAAAGAGAGAGATATATGTAAAACTTCATGCATATAATAATATAAAGACAACTTCTCATAACGAAAAATCTGCATAGAATCCCATCAACATTGGCAATATCAACTTAGAAATTAACTTTGAAAAAAAAAAGGGTAATTTGAACTGTTTATTAGTATACCTTTTCTGCAGAGAGAAAGGGTGAATGTACTCAATATGCTGTGCGCGAGCTTTGCATCCTGGTTAATAGACTTATCAAATACTTCAAAAGCCTCTTGGAGTTTTGTTTCTTGACAGAGTCCTTCAAGGAGGGACGTGTAAGTTATAGCATCGGGTGCCACCCCTTTCTCCAATATATGATGGAAAAGCCTCAGAGCATCTTCAACTTCACCAACTTCTGAGAACTTCCTAATAAGTATATTGTAAGTCTGCAAATTCGCGGCACAGCCACTAGCAAACATCTCATCCCACAATCTTTTAGCAGGACGTAGTAAATCATCTCTACAGCATGCTTCCATGAGAGAATTATAAAATGAGACATCTGGGAATAACCCTTTCTTCTTCATCTCTTGAAAAACCTCATAAGCTTCTCTTACTCTCCCTGCCTTGCACAAGAAGGAAACCATCACATTGTAACTTTCCACATCCATGAAATAGTCATTTGCAGACAAAACCTTAAATATCTCCACCAATTCGTCACTCTTGCCAAGCTTACATAAATTCATACTCAAATTACTCAATGTTAACAAAGTCGGTACTCTCCCTTTTTCAATCATAAAATTAAAAAACACAATCGCAGAACTAGGATCACTGCCTGAAACTGATCCTATCAACGTGTTTAAAACATCATCATCGATGGGAAAATTCCCACTAACAATCACTTCACCCAATTGTTTTGCTTCTAATATCCTTCTCTCTGAAATCAAACCTAATATAAACTCCCTATAATCATTAGTTCTTGGAGCAACCCCTAGCTTTCTTTTCTTCTTCAAAACTGCTTCTCTTTCAACCACAGCCCCTATTAGTTTAAACTCTTCAGCCACGATCCTATACGCAATAAAATCAGGTTTGCACTCTCTAATCCTCAACTCATCCAATACTCTATATGAATCTTCAATTCTTTTAGCTTCACAGAGCCCATGAACTACCAAAACCGCAATAACTGACCCATTAACAACCGAATTATGACTCTTTTTAACCTCATCTATCATACTTAAAACTTGACCCAGTTCAGCATTTCTGCAAAACCTCCATACAAACACACCAAAACCAATAGTGCTAAAACCAACACCTCTTTGAGTCATTTCGTCAAACACCTTTAAAGCACTATCAAAATACCCATCTGAAGCTAAAGCAGCTAATAGAGAATTACAAATTTCAAGCCCAATTTCTTCATTTTTCAACTTAAACTCACTGAAAACCAAAAACGCCTTCTGGGTATTTTTTCCCTGAATCAAAGAACCGATTATAGAGCCATAAACTGAGGAATCTAGAGTGATTTTGTTTAATTTCACTTGCTTTAGCACAGAGTCGATGGCCTTGAATTGGCGGGAAAAAGAAAGAGATTTGAGGATTGAATGGTAAGAGAGAGAGGAATGAGTGAAATTAGGCTGTTGAGAGGCCCAGTTGAAAAAGCCAAGAGCAAGGGAGTGGTGACTCAAGAGATACGGGTCTATAACTCGAGCCACGAGTGACGGACTCAGTGAGTCGCGGAGACCGATTTGATGGAGAGTTTGTTCCAGTGACGGTGTCCATGTTCGTGTAGGTTTTGTGTGGTTCGATCCCGAGAGGAGTGCTCGGCTTATCCGAGTCGCCAACTCAATTGCTGGTCTCATCACTCATCCGATTTAATAACTCAGTAGCAAGTCCGGCGAAATAGAGAGAGATGATCAGCAAAATGAACCCTTTATTATGTAAAACTGTAAAAGTAATTTTTATGACTTTCAATTTTAGAAAATTTGCTCTTGTTGATTTATTGTTTTTGTTGAGGTTACAAATGAGGCTTTACTTATGTCGTGTTTGTACTACGATGTCCTTCTTGCACAGCATGTGAACTCAAGGTCAAGGTGGCCAACGGTGTCCATTGTCGATCACTCTCCGATACTAAGGTCAGTGTCCAACTCTTCACAATTGCCAATGGCCAACGAACACCGTTGGCGATCATTCTCCGCTTCTAAAGTCGGTATCTAAAAGCATCTCTAATGCTATTATGTACAATATGTGAACTCAAGGTTAAAGTGTCCAACAATGTACATTGGCGATCACTCTTCGATACTAAGGTCAGTGTCCAACTCTTCACAAATGCCAATGGCCAACGAACACCGTTGGCGATCACTCTCCGATGCCAAAGTCAGTATCTAAGGGTATCTCCAATGCTATTATGCATTTGAAGAAAATAGAGTGCCACATAAGATAGATATTAAAAAAGTTAGAAAAACTCTCTCCAATGCTAATATCTAAGTTGGCCAACATATGAACTCAAGGTTAAGGTGGCCAACGATGTCCATTGGCGATCACTCTCCGATACTGAGATCACTGTCCAACTCTTCACAAATGCCAATGGCCAACGGACACCATTTGCGAACTCAAGGTTAAGGTGGCCAACAGTGTCCATTGGCGATCACTCTCTAATACTAAGGTTAGTGTTTAACTCTTTACAAATGCCATGGCCAACGGACACCGTTGGTGATCACTCTCCGATGCCAAAGTCAATATCTAAAGGCATCTCCAATGCTATTATACACAATATGTGAACTCAAGGTTAAGGTGTCCAATAGTGTACATTGGCGATCACTCTCCGATACTAAGATCAATGTCCAACTCTTCACAAATGCCAATGGCCAACGGACACCGTTGGCGATCACTCTCCGATGCCAAAGTCAGTATCTAAAGGCATCTCCAATGCTATTATGCATTTGAAGAAAATAGAGTGTCACATTAGATAGATATTAAAAAAGTTAGAAAAATTCTATCCAATGCTATTATCTAAGTTGAATATGAAGATGATATGGACAAAAAAAAGTTAAAGAATATGAAGTTGAGTTTCTAATTCTAGAAACTCTCCTAGAAATGCTGACTATGATTTCTAATTTTATCCACCAATAAGATTAAAGCTTTCAAATCTTTCCAACAATAAAAGAGGAGAAGGAGTGTAATAATTGTTAGAGTGTAATAATTGTTTTATTATGATTGGATATAAAATAGATACATATTTGACTTTAAATAATTGCATTGGAGATGCGAATATGCATTTTTCTAAAAAAATTTCAAAAATAAGACCATAATAAATAGAAATACTGATATGACACTATTTAGAAATTCAAAAATACATATTTGTATTGTAGATGTTCTAACTCTTTACAAACACATCGGTTGTTCAATAATAATCCTGTTATTTAGTCCTGACTCTTGACATCTGCATTGCTCTGATATCAACGGTTTTTAAATTCTTTCACCAAATAACAGATCCAGTAAACCTCCCATGAACAAACAAATGAAAAATTATCCCAAGTACAGAATTTGAAGGTGGAAGAAATGCAACATGTACAAATAATATTCACATGAAATTTCTTTTCTCTTTCCCCAGTAAGCTGTAATATCTATACAAACTTGTAGCTTTTGTACAATGCGACCCATGTAACATTGTTAACACTACACAGAATATACACAATAACATTGTTTACACTATACAGAATATACACAAAATATACAAACCACCTCCACCATCACCTCCACCATCACCACCACCACCTTGTAGTATTCACACCATAAAGTGGAGGTATCAGACTATCAGATTGCAGGGAGATACCTATGTACAGTGTCTTCCTCCCCATGTAAATCTGCTGAGTTTTCAACATATCTGATATTTCTGTACAAGATTTACTTGTGAGAAATACACTAACAAATTATGAGTAGGATCTAATCAACTTAAAATTTTGAAAAGATCTAACTTTGAAGAAATTCCCCAAGAAAAATCCTGTTGTTGTCTCTTGAGGTGGCTTTGCTGCAGCGAACGAGTTATGCTTCACCTGCAGCTTGGTTTGTCCAATTTGTCGTTGGATTGAATCAATAATCTTGGGGTCGACGGGGTTTCCAGTCACATCTGTGACATGAAAAGTGTCTTTGACCTTCCCACCTTTTGTCGAAATTTCTGCTCTCTTGATACATAAACTGTTTTCACGGAATATCCTAGTGATGTCCGATAGGAGTCCAATGCGATCTTCTGTGCACAGTTCTAGCTCCAGTCCCTGCATTTGACCATCCAACAATCTTTAGAATACAATTCTTAGCCTGCCCACCATGGTTGCATTTTCAAATATGCTTTTTGCATATACCTCAGATGCCCGTCTTTCAATAGCAGCCTCGAGACACTGTATAACACGTTCTCGCTCAGCTTCTGAGCTGACGGGGAGCCCATCAACATGTCGAATATAGAATTCCTACAAACAGAATTGCCTTCTATTTAATTGAAAAGACACAATAGTTATATTGACATTGACCTTCAAGTCGTGCCCTATGCATCCACTAAATCAATATCATTCTATAGGTTGATGATTATTGGCTACAAACAGTCATCAAAGAATTTTCCTGGGTCAATTATGTAATAATAAAAGCAATTTCAATGTCTTACCTGATAAGCTTCCATCCTCCCTGTGTGGACCACTCCATGAAAGACCACATATTGCATGTCCGTTAGAGTGCAAACAGTATCAAACAACAGTTTCGGCCGATCTTTCGATCTCATAGTAATCACTGTGTAATCTTTCTCAATATTCAACACAGTAACTTGGGGTCTTGAGCTCATATCCTTAACTATCCCTACAGCACTCTCAACCCTTTCATAGTCCCTATCATCAAACATAATCTGATGTAGCCTTCTCTGCCTATTCATAACACCAGGAGGTGAAACTGTTGTCTTTGCTGTTTTAAAGTCATTGTTTCCTTTAAGGACGTTGCAAAGCAGTTCTTTTATTAATGAAAGACGCTTTAGATCTTTAATCGCACACCCCGTGGAAGTGTCTGTGACATGAACTACAGCTGCAGCTCTAGCATTGTGTGTCCATATTTCAGCATTTACTACATTGCATTGAAGGTCTGCAAGAACTGCACATACTTCTGATAATAAACCAGGCCTGTCGGTGCCAGCGAGTTCAATTGAGGTGTGCTCTTCTGAAGGCATCACCCCAACAGAGCCTCTCCGTGAATGACCCAGACTAGCATCACTTTCAAGCCTCTGCAAAGAAATGCGTTAAATGATGAGCTTATTCAACATCTTAGAGACTCAAGGAAATGTATCCGTAGATGACAGCAACAAGAGAAGGCGAAGTGTGTAATAATGGATACCTTAAAGTTTGACATGGAAAAATAAACTTAAGAAACCATTCTCTCTTCTTTGAAAAGAGTGACAAAAAAAAACCTATGTATGATGCCAACTCAAAGTTCAGCAGTACTAGGTTTTAAATTATTGACTTGCAGGAAAAAGAAAGAATTCAAACTTCTACATCTTTAAACTTTGATAATAAGATCTACGGAACAGAACACTATATTTCACTTATACTAACAAAATCACACGGTAGGTGATATAATTTCAGTGTTCAATACCTGAAAATCCAAATAGATAAGGTAAGGACTGCATTCATTTTTTCCTCTTCTTTCACAATCAAACGGATGATTGAACGAAACATATTACGCAAACATGAAAATCAACAACCAAATGAGACTTCTTACCCTTTGAATATGGTTGATGACTTCCTTATCTCCGATTTTGTTCCCATCATGATCGATCACATTAAACACTGAAATCAAAAATTTCAACACAAAGATAAGAAACAAAGAGAGGAGCTCTCAAATCTTTTTTACAATTCAAGCAAATGAAGAAGAGACTCTACCGTCCATAAACCATCCGCCATCAGATGATATGTATGCTTTTGTAATTACAAGATTCATATCAGTAAGCACTTGAATAACTTGTAGAAGGATTCCATGTTTGTTGGCACTGTCTACCTGAACACAGAATCCAGTTCAATCAAGCTTCTAAAAATCCCAAATTTGAAGTGAATCAGAGAAATTACAGCAACTATTACCCAATCAATACAGACCCATATTTTGTTTTAACCTAATTTTGTTACAACAGAACCAAATCAATTAAAAACCTAACAAAGATGAGCTTGATTACCTGTATAACAGTGGCATCCTCACAACTGTTATTATCAATCACAACTCTGCAAAACAAACCATAAAATGAGAATCAGCTTACTATCCTCAAAAGATGGAATCAAAAGAAGAAAAAGAACCATCAAAAATGAAAAATATATATATATATATATATATATATATAAATTGCTTATAATTTTAAAAACGATCCACTAAACTCACTAAATTATTACAAGGGCTTCTATGTTCCCTCTAAGAGGAAAGGAAAAGGTAACACTCGATGTAATAAAACTTTTTTTTAGCTGTTAATTCCTCGGAAAAGCAAAAGAAATTGCTTATATAACTATATAATCATAAAAAAATTTCTAAATTTTGATAGATAAAAAAGGGTCTCAATCTTCTTTCTCTTCACTTTTACCAGCAGCCAAATGGAGGAAGAAAAAAAAAAAAAAAAAAAAAACATAATTCCAGAAAAACGAACGGAATCAAAATGAGGAGCACGAGAAAAAACTAAATAATAATAATAATAATAAAACTTGCAAATACTGTAAACTTTGCAACTTAAAGAAAAAGATAATAATGGGAGAATCCTCTGAAATTCAAATCATATCACTGTATAAATCTCAAACCCAAAGCATAAATTCAGAACAACAACAAAATCAAGCAAAAATTCCAACAAAAAAAAACACAAAATACATTACCTGGGTGGATTCATCCTCCTGATCAACTTAGCATACTCATCATCCATTTCTTCAGATTTTTTTATTTTTTTATTTTGGATTTTTTCCCAATACTCAAAACCTCCCAAAAGACTCCAAACGAACAAATTATGTTATTTAAAAAATAACCCAACAATCAGAATTTCCCAAAAATCAAATAAAAAACAAATACAATATAATATATCCACAGTTTTGAATTTGAATTTACTATACAGCGATGCCTGCTCCAATATTCAAGGAAAATACAAGAGAGGTTGAGAGGGAGAGAGGGAGAGAGAGAGAGGAACAAAAAGTACTATCGAAAGTCACTAGTATGGGACCTTTGCCGATTAAGAAAAAAAAACATAATTATAGAAACAAAAGCATCCATTAATGTGACGTGGCGATTGGTTATTGGGTAGATGGACGGTTAATAATAATAATCGTTAGTGCTGCCGTGGGATGGGTGACGACTGACGGTGGTGGTTGAAAAGTTAAGTGAAGTGTGTTTTTTAGGGGTTTTGACGATTTTGGTTCTCTGACTGTGAGGCCACGTGGCGGGAACGTAATGGTCGGCTACTGCAGGTATTTTGGGCGGCAATTCCAGCGTGACCCAACTCCTAACTTTTTCTAACGTTATCTCACAGCTCACAACCCACCAAATTTTCTCCGATAAACACACGGCTCATAGTATATTTATAACGGATAATGATAGACATTTAACATTTTTGTCTATTATTTACATTCAAATCAATTGGTGATTGGATACACATTAAAAATAATTTATCCATATATCTACTCAGGGACGAAGCCAGGATTTTAGCTTTAGGAAGACCAATACAAAAAACTAATATTCAAGTCGGTTACGCACGACAAATGTAATATGTTCCCCTTTTATATATCAAAAATCATTTATAATTAAATTTATCTAATTTTACTTTCATTTTCATTTCCATTTCTATTACATAATCTAAGAGCGTAAGAAAATCGTTTTTTTTACCTTTTGCAAAACCTATATCTAATTTATTATTATTTTTTTTTCATACATATCTATGTAAATCTATGCTTTTTCTGATAAGGTATCCTACAATTTTAGTGTATTCATGGGAATGGAAAATGATCCAACAAAAAAGACCAAGTCAATCAAGTTTTATTTAAATTTAAAAAATAAATAAAAATCACTACACATGTCATCAACACACTGCCCAAAGTTATTTTTCCTCTTTATCAATTAATTTCTCTTCTACAATTCTACTTCATCGGTTCATCGTCTCTAATCTCTCTATCCTTGTCTCTCTTCTGCAAATATTATTCTTCATTTTCAATTGCAATTTGATTTCGTCATTCGTCTCTCAAATAGATCAAGTCATCCTGATCTCTTCTTTTTGCAAGGCTTCCATACCTGAGACAAAGCGATACATTAATAATCTTTCCTATTATATATTCGGTGCTTATTTTCTTAACTTAAAAATCAAGTACTTGAAATTTCTTTGGGGGGCATAGCCCCTGTCAACCCCCCAATAAATTCGCTCATGTATCCACTTACCAATTGACATATCAACAGTTGAATGTAAATGATGGACAAAAGTACTAAATGTCTAACATTATCCGTTTATAGCAAAAGTACCATATCATCCATTTTTTAAATTATCAACCAATTATCAACCGCAATTGACTATATGCACATGACAAAAGTGATGATGTGGCATTTATGCTATATAAGTATGTTATAAGTTGTGTACCTACCACTACTCCCTTGCTTAACTCTTCACTCTCTTGTAAATTCCACCTTATCTTTCTCGGATTTTGATCATCTATAGATCTAATCTTTTTTTTACAGTATGTTTGGTTTGATAGAATATGAGAGAAAGGAAAGGAAATGATTTGAATGGATTTCTAATATTTGTTTGGATTGTTAAATTAGAGAAAAGGAAAGAAAATTGAAGGATATGGAGGGAATAATTTCTATTTGTTTCACCCAATTTGGTTTATACCCAAATTAGATAGGAAAAGGAGAGAAAGGAATCCAGAATTAATGATTTTTTCAATATTCCAAAACTAACCCTATTAATATTGAGTATTCATATTGTTGAAAAAAAAAAATGATATTTTCATAAATAGAATAAAATGAATTCATTTAGTTCTCTCCTCCAAATAAGATTGGTTTCCTTTCCTTTCTTTTATATTTATAATCATCCAAACAATAATCATTAAAAACACTTTCTTTTCTTTTCTTTGCCTTTCCTTTCCTCATTTACCTTTCTTTTCCTTTCTCTCCTATTCCACCAATCCAAACTAACACACACCAATCCAAACATAGTGTTAGTCTTTTTAAAGTATGTCATTGTTGTTGATAAAGTAGTCGTGGAAACCAATCATATCTTAACTACACATTCATTGCAATGTTTGTGTGTAATGAGATTAGGTAAGATCACGAAAAAAAATTCATATTTGTTATACTTATTGATCAGTAAAGGATCCAAATTCATAAAATTCATAAAGGACCTAACTCCGAACTTTTTCTAACGTTATCTCACAAGTCACAACTCATAGTTCACTTGCTTAACTCTTAACTCTCCTACAAATTCCACCTTATCTTTCTCAGATTTTGATCATCTGTTAATCTGACCTTTGTTTTAGTCTTTTTAAAGCATGTCATTGTTGTTGATAAAGTGGTTGTGGAACCAATTATATCTTAACTAAACGTTCATTGCAATGTTTGTGTGTAATGAGATTATGTAAGGTCAGGAAAAAAAATTCATATTTTTTATACTTATTGATCAGTAAATGATCAAAATTCATAAAATTTATAAAATGATCAGTAAATGATCCAAATTCATTTTTATTTTTTTTTTAATACTCATTGGGTTATTGTATTGGATTGAAAATGAGAACATGATTAGATAGGATTGAATCATAAATTCTGAAATCCATTTAGATTGGATCAGATCTTGGATTTTCATATCAAATACCTTAAATCCGTTCGATCTGTTAAAAGATAAGACTTATATTGGACATTTTTTTTGTCTTATATATATTTTTATACACGCACGATGACACGAACATTGAATGATTTTGTTTTGGTATTATTGTTTTTTTTTTAATAGGATGAGATGAGGTTGGTTTAGTGGTAAAACCCTCTGCACCTTTACTATGAGATTATGGGTTCGAGTCATCCCCCTTCCCCAAAAAACATAATAATGTAATATTAGAAAAAAAAAAAAAAATTTGAAACATTGTTATATTTTTATATAAATTTCTTGAATTATTTTATTTATATTTGTGTTTAGAACTTACGGATTCAGTGGGAGACTTAAATTTTTATGTTGATACTTGATACTATTATCTTTGTTCGTAATTTTTCTCTAAAGTAAATGATTTAATTTAGGATATTAGATTCGAATCATCTTGCTTTATCGCATAGAATCAGGTTCATTTTAAATCCAAACAATATTATCTAAACAGCACCTCATGCAAGTCTTTATAATATTAATATGAGTGGGATTCTTTAATTACAAATTATGATTTTAAATCTAGAATTTTATATTCATTCGTTTATACATATTCTCATTTAAATAATTGAAAATGATGTTAAATCATTTCTAAACTAAAATCGAAAAAAAAAAATCCTTGAATATATCTAATATTCTTAAAGATATAGACGATATATTCTATATTATAACTGAAACCGATATTTTTGGTTGCTTGCTTTTCGGATATCAGCTCTGTTAAGAGGTGATGTATATATATATATATGGATGGTATTGACTCTTTGAGTCTTGATGGCTAGTTGGCCTAACAAAGCAGCTAAAGGTTGTTGAAACAAAAAGAACAAAAAAATTTCAAAGATTTTTTTTCTTTCTTTGTTTTCCATTGAGCTTAGTCACTTAATAATAATCAAATTGTTAAGAAAGTCCACTTCAAAAAGGCACTTTCAAAATTATTAATCGATGATTTGATTCTTCCGGCAAACTTACAGTGACACTATTATTGAAAATGAATTTTGATGTGCTTATTGTTTACAAACACTCCACGTCTCTCGCTTCTATATCACGTTTCCATCTCATTGTGTTTATGGAAAATATTTCACTTACCTCCCTTGTATATATATGAAATTGCATTCAGTAACAAATTAATTCATTAATTACATAAACATCTCATAACTCCACTGCCGAAGGAGCATCTCCTTCCCAAATATACCATCACTTCTAACATATGGGATGAATAGACAATTTATTTATTATTTTTTGTCAAATAAAACAAGTATACTTACGATTCATAATCATAATGGGAGATTAGTGATATTCCAGTTTCCAACTCATCCCAAAAGACAAAAAAAAATACATCAACATTCACTAGTCAATAGAGGAACAAATGGATCATAGTATCCAAGAAAACAAATAATTGAGTTGAATTTGAAGACATAGAATCCTAAGCAAATCTAATGAGTTTGGTTATCTAAGGGAGAACAGATGTTTGACAATGGCTTGTGAGGTTTGGTCACCATTCACATTGGTTGCTATCCAAGGGCAGCATCAATGCATCAATGCATCATCATCATCATCATCATCCATTTGGTTTTTGTCACGTGTCATGCCTACAAAATATCTTACCACCAAAAAGGGGTTTGGTATTTAGTGGGAATAAAGACTGTATAAAGAGGGATGCTTTTGGGATACTTGGAAGGCAATCCAAGGAAGAGGAGAGGCCCCCTCTAGCCCTCTAAGGCTCTAAGGCAGCGTCGCAGCGGTCCCCCATCTCCCCGAGTCGATAGCTACTATCACTTGCCTCAAGTAAAACCCAATTGAATAAACGTTTGGAATTTTTAAAACCAAAAAACTATTCTATTAGGTCGTGACATCCATTAAGATTAATTTCATTTTCTTTTAGCTTTATTTATAGGTTTCTCTAATAGAAATATTACATTCGATGCACTATTAGTTTTCTCGTATACATATCCATTCAGATCATACCATATGATATCAGTATTCTGCTATACAATTATGGTTCGATCCACATATGAGAATCTACGACTAGAGTCTACAGCAAAAGCATCAACATGGTAAAAATGATACACCATAGATTTTAAAGAGAATGAATTTGCTCACACACATTTTTTATAGGTAAGCATTACCTCCCTCCCCAACATTTGACATATGTCTAGGGAAGGGGTGCTTTTGTTAAATTTAACTAAATTTAACAAAATACCCCCTCCCTAGACACATGTCAAATATTGAGGAGGGAGGTAATGTTTACTCACACAAATATGTGTGAGCAAAAAATACACTAATTTTTAAAATGGAACAAAAAAGTGGGTCCCGAAACCCTAATATTGGAATAATTACGTAGAGGAGGAGATGAGAGGTCTCCAAGTTGAGAGACAGCGGCAGGCAAGTGTGAACGCTTAATTAATTAATTAAATTATATACTTTTATAGTTTTGGGCAAAGTGATGAGAATTTGGAACGAAAAAGCAACTTCAATTTTTTTTTTTTTTTTTTTTAAACTACTGTCGGATCAGTAAGATTAAACTCTGTAAACACAGTCTGAAATACTACTCCCACTATTAGAGAGAGGATACAAATGGTATATAACTACTCTCACAGTTAAAAAAAGAGATACTTCCAAAATAGAGATAGGACTCCCCACACTTAGAATTATATAGCCAAGGTAGGACTAAGAATATATAAACGTAAGAAAAGCAACTAAATGCACTTTTTTCTAGAACTTTTTTTCTTAATTTAATTTGTTTTTATTGACACGCTAACGAGAGATTTCTTGGATCGTCCACTTGGCTTGGTGGGGATAATTAAGTATGTATCCATTTAATTCAAGTGTCAAATTGCATCAATAGTTGTTGACTTTAAAAACATGAATAAGAATGCTAGTTTTTTAAAATGGATAAGAATGCCCAAGATTCATTTGTATCTCTTTTACTATGTAATCTGATCTTAAGAGGAAGCTAAATACATTATCCTAATCCACTTTTTTCTTTTTATTATTATTAATATATATATATATATATATATTTTTTTTTTTACGCATATCAGTACTTTTTTTTTTTTACATAAAATTTAAATCATAATAAATGATTTATCTGTTCATATTATTTACAATTCAAACAAACAATTCTCTTTTTAAATTGTTCTTTTCTTTTTACCAACTATAATTTATAATCTCCTTCATCTAATTAAAAAAAAATATTTCTGAGTTTTTTTTTAATTTTTTTTTTAATGACGTTTGAATGTTTGATAGTATGTATATATATGTATATAATATGATTTTTACAACTAATTTTTTCTAATTAAGTAAATGTTGAATGAAATAAATGGCAATATAAATTATTAGTTTTTAACTAATTATGCTTTTTTAAAGGAGAATAAATGATGTTTAGAAGTAAAATAAAAAAATAAAAAATAAAACTAAAAAATATATATATTTTAAATATGACAAACTCAAAAAGATTTGATAAAGAATTAGATGAAAGAGATTGCAAACTATATTTGGTATAAATTGTGTTTTTTAGGGAGTATAAATGATGTTTAAGAATAGAAAAAAAAAAAACCTCAAATAAATCAAAAATGATTTTTAAAAAGAATCAGATGATTTCCTCTTTAAAAGAAAAAGAAAAGAAAAGAATTAAATGAAAGAAATTACGAATTATAGTTGGTAAAAATAATGGGCAATTTGGGAAGAAAATGATTTATTTAAGTTGTAAGTGACATAAATAGACGAACCATTTATTATGGCTAAAAATTTCATGTCAAAATGTATAATATGACAGTGTCAAAAAAGAAGAAGAGAGGAGAGTGGATTAAAATTTGAGGGAGTTTGTTGAAAGAGTGTATTTAGCATTCCTCTTGATTGTATATCTATGCTCACAAGTCACAACCGCTCATGAACTTATTAGTCATGTAACATTATATAATTACAGATTCAGTTATGTAATGTTATAGAATAGTACAAAATTAGAACTCGGTTAATTTCTTTTTATAAAATAAAAATAAAAATAAAAATAAAAATAAAAATAAAAAAACCCGGTTAAATTTTTTTTATCAAAACGGTACTAATTTAAAAACATATCCTATAATTTATTTTGTATCCATGACTCTTTGGTCAGATTATTTAAATATATATATTTATAAGAAAATGATATATTTTAGGAAATCAGTAATATTTTTTGTGCAGTGGAACTATTTGGATATGTTGCATTTTAAAAGAAAGTTTTAATGGTGCAAAATAAAAAGGCACATATTTTTGTCAAATTTCGTATTGTTAAAATATAAATTTATTTATTTAAAGAAAAGACTTGGAAAGCAGGCATAGTTTGGACCGTTTGGTCGTATTTCAAAAAGTTAAAAGATTATAACAAAATCATGTAATATTTGATATTTCAATCCACAGGAAAGAATTATCAAATGTTAGGAGGAATCCCACTTTGTACTTTGTAGTCTCCAATTATAACTTGTTCAAGAGGCAACATTTATTAAAAATGATAATATTTATAACTACTATTATAAAATAAGATGACGCGATGCATCACTTCTTAGTTCAAATGATGTGTATATCATTTTGTACGTTAGTGATAGAAGGTTCGAGTCTTACGATGTGTATTATATTAGTATGTGTGATGACTGATGAGTACTTTTCTTTGATGTTGTAAGAGTAGATTTCTCATATGTTGTGAGAGGTTCGAGTCTGAGTTGGTAGGTCCTGATTGACTCATGACCTGTACGATCTCAAATTAAAATAATATAAAAAAGAGATTTGTAATATCACACTATCCTTGTAGTATTTATACCTTTGCTCTTGTTTTGTACTTCTTGTCAAATTATTTCTTTGGTAATTCTTGTTTTGTACTTCTTGTCAAATTATTTCTTTGGTAATTCTATTACTTTACGAAAACAGCTAACGTTTGGTTCAATATAGTCTAGATTCTAAAATAAAGTGAATTTGGAATTCGAATAATATTATTACTTTGAAACTGTTTTTATTAGACAATTCGACAAATTTTTACCAAATTTCTTATAGAAAATATTTCGATAGTTTTATTTTAAAACAGAAAAAATAAACTCAAATGAAGTAGAAATTGTTATATAAATTATGTGACAATATGATAAATGATATTATAACGACAAACCATTTAAGTTAAATTTTTTTATATTCAAAGTATTATTTGATTGAAAACATATGCAATAAGACGACGAAATTGAGGTTAGCTTTTGTGGTTACTGTAGTTTCTCACGTGCACTTATTCACGCCATTAAGATTATAGGTTTGAATCATGTTGTTCTTCCCTAATTTTTGATATAAAATAACTCAATATATATATATATATATATATACAAGTTTTTTTCTGGTTGGTTTTGGAAAAATAAAATAAAAATTGCAAGACCAAAATTATGCAATAAATTGTACGAAACTAAATGTTTAATTTCTTTTTAAAAACATACTAAACGTTTCATATGAGATTTTAAAATAAAACACATTTACAGATTATTAAAAAGAGGATAAGAGTGATACATGACATGATTCTAAAATAGTATATATATAAATATATGCTTACTTCTTCAACAAGAAACGAGTTTGGTTAGATATAATCTACTTCTACCCTCAACAAATCTAATAAACCTATAAAAAAATATAAAAAAATAAAAAAATAAATAAAAAAATAAAAAAATAAAAAACATATAAAAATTGGACGGTGTAACTAATCGGGCATTGACTAATGACTACTAAATTGCAACTCATGATCTATAATGTTTCATTTATTTTTTATTTATTTATTATAAAATTATTATCTATAGTGATTCTGTTGAATCTTCTAATTAATTATTAATAATATAATCCATAGAAAATCGGAACAAATCAAAACTCAAAAGTGACATTTCATTTTATTGAATCCTAATTATACGACTTTATTGTAAATTCTATCTGTTAATTATATTATTTTATTTAATATAATAGTATAATACAGATGATTGTGATTAATATAAGTAAGTTTATTCGATAAGATGGCCACCAGCTGTGAGGAGAATCGAAGAACAATAGAGTCTTCCAATCGCTGCTCTTGTGATTATCCAATTAGCGGGCTCCATACATTTTTTTCCCCCCTCCAAAATCTGATTGGATGAGACCAAATCCTAGTGTGAGAGGAAATCATTCGATAATTAAATAATTTTGTTAATGGATTGGATTATCGAAGACTTGTGGAGGGAGGGAACCGTGCATTAAGTTAAGCCACTAACTAATAAAGTAAAAAGTAAAAGTATTAGTATCATAATCTTATTATTATTTTTTATTTGATCATATTTTATTTTTCCAACTTAGTTTTTTAATCTAAAGTTAATATATAATCATAATAATAGTAAAGAGGATGCACAAGAGAATTAATAATTCGTAAAATTAATTAAAAATAAAAAACAAACCTCCATGTCGGCACATTGTGCTTCGTATGGCATTGTCGGGGCAATAAATATTTTTATAAACGTTGCAATCTAAAAATGAGAACGGAAATAGCTTCAAAGCGTGTAGGTATATATATATATATATATGAAAATTTTCAAGTCAGTGCGTCATGATATAATTCCATTAGTACGTTGGATGTGGACCATTGGATTTACATGCTTTGAACAACCTTGTTCGCCACTCTAGAGACGAAACTCACAGCATTACACTGAATCTGCTGCAACAGATTTTTGATATCAGATATAATAACACCTACCTCAGAGCATAGATCAATACCACCATTGATCCAATTCACAACAACAGCTACATCAAACTCTTAATTATCATCATATCTTGTGATTTATTTAAACGCCGCATGCTATAATAAAAATATGTATGGATGAATTACTTGGTACACATTTGATTTGATATCTATGACTTTCTTACGCTGGTGTTGATTTTTTTTTTTATAAATTTTCAAATGCAATCTTCTTTCATATCTATAATAGGATAAGTTTCATCTATATTTATTAAATTGCGTAGTGCAGAGAAACTCCTTTCCTGTAATAAGAGTTGCATTTCGAGCTATGCTCATAGTAGTTGACAATATCTTAGAAGGTATCAAATTAAGAAAAAAAAAATTAATTAAAAGCTTTAAATAATGAAATACCAAATGATAAATTATGTAAATGGAATTTTGGGAAAGAGTAGGGTGGGCTTTGTTTTGTAGAGATGAGTGGAAGGGGATGGTGGTTCTCATTATGAGATGGTCTGGGCCTCAGCAATCATACAAACAATTTTTCATTCGCTTTACTTTCTTAATCTTGCAAGCCACCAAAGTTCTATTTTTTTTTTTTTTTTGTTTTTTTCAACAAGGGCAAATTGGTATAAAGTACCCTGACATTTGGTGTATGTACAACTAGACTACCAGACTGTATTTTTACCAAAATTACAGAAAAAATTTACATATCATTGACTAACCTATTGGCCGTGAGTATTAATAGATGTTAGAATATGAAAATGGTAATAAGGTCATTTTAACAGATGAAAATAATGATTTTTGTAAAAATATTAAAAAAAAAATGGAAAAAGAAATTATGGTTCAAAGAATTTTAGGAGTTTTTTATTTTATTTTATTTTTATTTTTATTTTTAGTATAAAAAAGAAGAAATAATTAGGGTGACGATATTACCACCATAAATATGATCTAAACACCCACTTTTATAAACACATCCATATCTAAATTTTGAAAATTTAACATTACTATAAGCACACATTCTATTGTCAACTTTACCCTTATTCAAATGGCTATATTTATCTTAATACATTTTATTTGTAAACCCTTTAAATTATTAATACATCCAATTTTATTTTTTTTATAAAAAAAAACATATTGTTTTTCTCAAAGCAAATAACAACATACATGATTTTTCCTTAAAAAAAAAAAAAAAAACCCTCATGAGTACATAAATCTACGCCTATTATTATTATTTTTTTAAAAAATTACTTCTCAATTTTTATCTATTAATTATATATATATCGTTCGTAACTAGATACGAAAGAAAAATAAAATTATATATATAAAAATGTAAAGAAATAAATACTTTTGTATGATAGAGTTCTCTGGTGTTTTTTTTTTTTTTCATTGCTTTATTATATGATAATTTTGTAATGATGTGAATTTTTGATACCTAGAATAGAATTAGGGTTTATCATAAGTTGTTTTTTTTTTTTTTAATAGTAAAAAATTAAAGAGATATAGTTAAAGATAAGGTGGGTATAATTAATGGGTCGGAAATTTTCCTATGAGAATACATTGATAGAATTATATAAGGATATTGATTGTGAGCTACTTGTTTTACACACTTTGACTTGGTATGTATGCACTTGTCAAATCACTTTTATAAATGAGTAACTCACATTTAATATCCTGATAAAGTTATATAAGAATGTCCTGATAGAAACGATACCTATTAATGGATATACATAATATTTAATTTATTTTTTATTAAAGTAATTTGTTCTTATGGTTAAATTTGTATTGGGATATTTTTATAATAAGATATAGGTATACAAATTATTTTTATGGGTAGAAATACCGGCACTAAAATAATTATTATGATTTTGTTTTCAAAGATCTGGTTTTGGGAACCATCTCGAAGATTAGCAGTAAAGGGATTCCAATCAAAAACCCAAAACCCAAGTGAGTATTTCTGGGGAGGAATCAGGAAATTTGGAGAGGTGGAAAAATGGTTGATCCATGAGAGAATCAAGAGGGGTTTTGGTTTTTGGTTGCTCAGCTCAGATTTTCATTGTTTGAGAGAGAGAGAACGGTGTACAATGGTGTTTGTGAATCATGAAGGATGGAAAATCTATTGTATTAAGCAATTTTTTTTATAATCCAATCATTTTTGTTTTGGAAAATTGTTTTTTTTATTCTTTTGGTTCTCCTCACAGTTCTCCATAAATGGGGATTTTTTTTTTAGATGGAGATTGTTGATATCCATGGAGGAGATCAGTATGGAGATGGCTGATCTCATCTCTATGGAGATCACGATGATCTCCAATATTTTTTTAATATTATTTACATTTTTTAAAATTGTTTTTAACATTTAATTATAAAATTATTATTATTATATTAATTGACACTAGGGGTAATTTAGATATTTCATGATATTTAACGAGTAAACTATTAAAACTAACGGTCAACTGATTAGTCAATGTTTTTGTAATTTTGGAAACAATGCGGTTTGGTTGCACAGACACCAAATGTTAGGGTATTTTATTTCAATTTTCCAGTTTAACAATGAAAACGGTTATAGAGGTAAATAGCACCATTTGGGGAGGAAATAGTGGGAATAGCACCAACTTAGTAAATTTTGTGGAAACAGGATTAAAGTATATGGTGGGACAAAAATGCCTTTATTTAGTGCCTAGTCCATGTTTTGTTTTTTATCTTCTTCTTAATCAACCTCCAAGGAAGGTTGATTATTAGAGGTCGAAATTCATCCTCCGATAGAGGTTTTTTTGACAGACCTCCAATAGAGGTCGACTTCCATTGGAGGTCTGTTCGACCTCCATTTGAAAGGATTTCGACCTCCATTGATGGTGGTTTTTGGGGAAAAAAAAAGGACATAAAAAAGAATAACAATAAAGATGATGGCATTTTTGTCTTTTGGTGCTATTTTCATTAAAATTATTAAGTTGATGCTAGTTCCAAAAATGAGTGAGTAAAGAGTGCTAGAAATCATTAAAGCCCGAAAATTATTTATTTATTTATTTTTTTTTTTTTTTTAACTATTATAACAAGTTATTGCATGATATTAATTTATTGTTCCTACATAAATCTAAAGGGTCATTTGTTTTGTTGTTTAAAGACTGAACAGTCCTGAATTTTTCTAAAGACCGAATAGAGACTAAAATTTGAAAACTTGTTTTTTTTTTTTTTTTTTTTTTCTCACAGCTGAGTGTACTGCTGACATATTTATTTATTTATTTATAAATAAAATTGTCTGAAAATAAGTAATTTTACATTCATAACCATACTAATTAAAAGAAATAATTTAACATGTATCATTCTTTATAATATTTTGCATTTTCTTCTGCAAACAAAGTTCAATTTAACTATAAAAAAAAAAAAAAAAATTCATCAAAGAATATAATTTTACATATTTCGCAAAGAAAGTTCAAATTCAATTTATTGTTAAAAAAAAAAAAAAAATTCAAGTTATTTTGTATGTTTTCCACGTGTCCGGTATATACAATTGAATAAACCATTTTTATTTTTATTTTGGTTTCATGGATCATATGCACCGGAAACCAAATAAAAAAAAGGTTATTGAATTTTTTTTTAAAAATAGGTTCCTAAATTATACGCACCGGTCTCTATGAGAAGCAATTAGGTTTTTGTTTTTCTTTCTCTTTCTAAAAGCCGTTTAAAATAAGAAATATGTTAAAATAAAGAATTCTATACCGTATCAAATTATGATAAAATTGGAAATATATCTTTTTTGAGATGATAGACTTGGAAAAGAATATTTTAACTGTAATTTAGTGATTTGAAATTAAGTTAAAAGTCAAGATTTCTTAGAGCTTGTTTGGTTGAGCTTTTGAAAAACATATATTGGTAAAAGATATACTTTAGTAGATTTATTAGAAATAAAGTTTTTGAAAGAATATATATATATATATATATAGTTGTCTGGTTGGTAAACCTTTAAAAAAAAATGTTTATTTGGAGAAGCACATCCCCATGAACTTTTACCAAGTAGAGGTTTAAACTCTACCAGCTTCTACTCAATTTAAAATATACAATATCAAAAGCCCAAACCAAACAACTCTAAAAAAGTCAAATAGACGTTGATAGACTCTTTAAGGCAGTAGAAAGCTCAACCAAACGATTACTTACTTTTTTTTTAGTTGTTTTTTTTTTTTTTGATATTTTTAAGTTGTTAAACCAATAAATAAAAAAAATAAAAAATAAAAAAACTTAATGAGTTCAATTCAGACCTATTAAGTTTTAAGTTGATAAAACGAACGTTCTTTAACATTCCTTTTTGTTATGTCATTCTTGTAATAGAATATTATGAATTATATTCCCTCCACTGTTTCTGCTCTCAATAAAAATAATATGACGTTTGATGGTAAATGATACTCATTCAATCGGACAATATCCATGTTTGAGTCATCGCATTGCAAGTTGAACATAAATAAATAAATAATAGGACATTTTTTATTTATTGAAGTATTACATTAATTCAGGGTTTTTAGGATTAAAAAATAACTCAAATCAACCTTGTAATATAGGTGTGAGGAGTTTACGACCAAACCTACCTCGTCTCATCAATAATAAGGCATATTTTATGATCACTGCAATCTTTCATGACATTCACTTTTTTGTCGTGTACTATACATGTCTTGTTTTATGATTATATGTTCACGTTTGCTTTAAATTCAATCGATAGTATCGAGATAACATTAGTCCAATGATAAACCTTTCGTACCTGTACCATGAGGTTACAGGTTTGAGTCCTTCCCCTTTAAAAAAAAATAACCATAAATTTATATAACAATGTAATAATTAAAAGAAAAAAAAAATTCAATTGACATTTAATACATGAATTGATATGGTTTCACTCATCTTTTAATCTTTTATACACATAATATTTTCATACCCTACGCATGGTTCATAACTTGTTGCATGCCTTGCATTGATTGTCCTTCACTTTATCTGCTATTCTGAATTGAATTATTTTTCTTGTCCGTCTACTTTCAACTCCAGGAATTCAGATTCTCCGCGTGATCACGCCATTAATATATGACCCAAAAGGACCAAAACTGTTGATTTTGTACTGTTAATGGGGCTAGGCTACCACCTCTACTGACTTCTGACTATGTTGTTTAAGCCAGTTCTGAATGGGTATTCATAATTCATTCAGTGGCGCAGCCAGAATTTTTAATTAGTGTGGACTAGACTAAATTGAAGGATTATATAAATTTAAGGTTTTTTTTTTTAAGAGGAGAGGACTCAAACCCACAACCTTATGGTATAGATATGATGAATATACCATCAGACTAACCTCATCTCCTATATTATAAAAGAATATATATTTCGAAAATATATAACAAAATTTAAGAATAATTATAATAAAAGTGTATACTATTGAGCTTGTTATAAGTTTTTTTATTTCCTATGAAATATTAAAATAATTCAAGATATAAAGAGATACTCGAACTCATAACCACGCGGTGTAAATATGAGGTTATAACATTCTGGCGAGCTTCATATTGCTGAATTGGTCACAAGTTAATATATATAATATATATATATATTTTTTTCAAAATTCTAGACCGGGCCGTAGCCTACAGCCCGGTCTAGTCAACCCTTGAGTTCATTACGAGTTTGATAAAGAGACATGACATCATGCTATTGGACTGAATCAAAAATATCAATCAGTGAAAAGACAAGTAAGAAAAGAAAGAGTAAATATGTATAAAACCAGGGTAACAGTGCCGCAGTCCCATGATGGTAAAAAGTAAAAAAACACGAGAGTCTCATTTGTTTATTATACAGGTCCATATGTTTTTCCATTTTTTTCTATTACTAGCCCACGGCGGTGCCGTAACCCCGGCTGTAAGTAGCATAGCCCAAAAAGAAATTCCATCTCGTCCAATAAAACATAATTGTCAGGATAATCAACTTTCCTGAAAATAACAGCTCCTTGAAAAAGATGGATGTAGCTTCTTCAACTTCAGCTGCTGGATTTTACACACATAGCACCAACACTCTTTTCATGACAGCTTTGATAGTTTCAATAAATCCATATTTATAATTTGGTTATTATTATTCATTCTCAGATAACTCAGATAAGATACTTAAAATTACTACAGGTGAAAATGGAACCAAACAGAGAAATATCACTAATTGAAAGGTGATGGCTTCACATCTTCATAATACAAACACAATAATTACTAATAACAACCAAATTAATCAAATGCTCTCAACTATGGAACCTTAATTTGCTTGCAAACATGTTAACAGTTGACCTAGCTATAGGAAGATTACAATCAAAGGCAAGAAAAGAAAATTACACACAACTGAATCATATATAGATGCGACTGCTGAGAATTTGACATTTTACAAGAAAATTAGGTTCAAGGTCAAGCTCAAGCTCAAGCCTATCTAGTTGTAATTTGAATTTAATACACAGACTAATAATGCCAACTTATACCAGCAGGCATTAAACAACTAGACAGCGATGGCCAGGGTCACCGGGTCATGTGTTCATGGAAAGCATGAAGGATAATAAATGAGGAAGTGAAAACATAAGCAGAAAGGAACTACATTACGAAGAACAGAGACTCCATGACCGACGACCACATATAAAGTCAACAATTGGTTTTAATTACCACCTTAGATGTCAAACTCAAAACAACCAAATAAACCTTCAAGTTCTCTATCTTCAAACTTCAACAAAGTATGAGCTCTGATTCATACTGTACATAAAAAAATTCTCTCAAACTTACATTTCATGTCAAGAGCTCTTAGGTGAAAATTTGCACAGATTTTCCAGCTACGCTTGATTTAAAGCTAGGAAACTGTTTGATTATTTGCAGATGTACGAGTCATTATACTAAAGACCGAGAACTTGCTATATTCTAAGAACCGTAGGTGGAAGACAGCAAAACTGGACAACTGGATACATAGTTCAACAAAAGTATCAATAGCGAATAATAGATCATTTTCATTCTCAATTGATGACAATTGAAAGACAAATGCTAGAAGACTCCTAGTGATATACTGATGACTTGAACTACTATGATAATGCTTCCACTAGATACTGTCAGGTCAAGGAGTGATACATTAAGATTCACCACTCATCTTATATCATGCACAGACACAATCAGTTGAGCTTTAAAAGAAGCTTGAACTGTCCATGGTCCACCTACAAACACTTGAGCACTGACTTTTGGGCCATGTGCCAAGGCAATATTAGTTGGGAAAAAATATCTATGCAGTTCATCTCTATCGATAGGTTAATTATGGGAAGATTCTTTGGCAGCTATGCGTAACAGATTTATTAAATGTCTAAATTAGGATCTACTTGAGAATGCAAACTTCAATTTGCAAGGTGTGCCTTACAATGACCCTAAACAAGGCTGTTCATAGAGGTCTTGAGGTCTAATAGAGCAAGAAAACCTAACCTACAACTTATTCAGAAGATGAAGAGTTATCATCTCCAATTTGACTGGTACAATTATAAGAACATAGAATGAAATATGAAATCATACAAATAACTATGACATTTAAATGAATTTATATCCATTTCCAAAGGTTATCCTTGGAAAGAGTAATGGAAAATCTTTTACAATCCTCACAACTAGGGAATCATTCATCTATATGAGAATGGGAAGATAAAAATGAGGAAGATTTTGTGAGAACTGATAAATATTATCAAGCAATTGAACCAAAAGTGGTATGCATTCCTGTAAAATCCTGAATGGTGACAAGGACAAGGAGTGAAGGAGATGGATTGTATATAAGGATTACATACCAAGAAAATTTCCTGAATAAAACAGCCAAGTGTGCAAAAAAAGAATTCCCTTTATATGCAAAGCATACTTTTTAACTTTTATGGTAGATAATTGAGAATTCTTACTAGATGTAAGAAGCAACTGGACAAGTATGAGTATGAAATTCTCTTATATAATTAACAAACAAACTGATCACCACTCCATCCAGACCTAGAAAAGAACCAAAATAATTAAAGATGGCTTACACTATAATCAACACACCTCTGAATTAAACAAGCAGTTAAGCCCAAACTCAAGCTATTTGGCTGTGCATAGTTCCACCTGCACATTCCACACCAACACTAGAGCAATTAAGAACTCTACAATATATACAACCAAAAACAAAAAGAAATTTAAAAAAAAAAAAAAAAAATTTCCATGAGCCAAAGCAGCACCTGTATAGGGGTACTTTGGTGATGTTTGATGCAGTGGAGAAGCTCGAAAGAAGGGACAAACCAAATCCATTCCCTATTGAATTCTCTCTCAAGTATCAATTTTTTTTTTCTTTTTCTTTTTTTGCCCAATTTATACAATACTTTAAAGCATTACAAGAAGAAAACTCAACAATGCAACTCCATGAATCTACTGTCCAGACCCTTGAGAATCATCCTTATTAGCAGGAGCTTGTTGCTGCTGCTGCTGTTGCTGGTGCACCCTAGCTTGACCCATTTGCTGATAAATTTGACTCAAAGCTTGTGGGTTCAAAACCCCAATATGACCATCTTGAGAAAGTCCAAGCTCCAACCCAGGTAAAGTCTGATTACTAACACCACCACCTAAAATGGAGGTAAAACTCATAGGACCCATATTGGTCACAGGCAAGTCAAATCCAGAGAATCCCATTTTTTGCAAGTAATTTGAATTTTCAGTGCCTAAATTTGCAGTGGATGGACCAGAAGATGATGACTGGAAACCAAAACCACTAACAGTTGGGGGCCATAAACCTGTGGCCACATGATGAGGCCTCCCTAAATTACCACCAACCATTGACCAACTGGTCCTACTACTAGACCCACCTAAATCATCAATCTTTTGGTGCAAACCAGCAGTCAAAGAGGCACCTTGTTGAGAAACAGAGCCACCGGCGGCTGCTAAAGCTGATGCAGGTATGGTACCGGTCCCAGTAGCAGCAATTATGGAAGGCTCAGCTTGTTGTAACAACCATTGAATAGTTTCACCATCAGATTTGTGACCCAATTCTCTGGTTAATTGGAAGATTCTTGCAGCACATAGAGCAGGCATCCTGATTCTTCTTCCTCTGCCTTCAACTTTGGTGTGTCTGTCTTTATTTGAGCTTCTCTTTGGAGCTAACTGTTTCTTGCTTGCTTCTTCTTTGTTGTCAGCAATCACAATCTGGAAATCTTTGATCTCTGCTGGTTTATTCTCACCCATGTTAAGCTGTTGTTGTTGTGGTGGTAGGCTCAAGAAGTTGGGTACTTCTTGTTGTTGTTGTTGTTGTTGTTGATGATGTTGTGGTGGCTGCTTAGAGCCCTTGGGATCCATGAACAGGTAGGTGGGTTTGATTGGGAGGGTGCAAAAATTGAAAATAAAAAATTAAATTGAAAAAAAAAAAAAAAAAAAAAAAAAGGGGGTCCTCTTTGATTGAAGAAGGTGAGCTGAAAAGTCCTCCTACACTTTGATCAGTTTTCACTGTTTTTGGCAAGGAATGTGAGACACACAATGACATTTAATATTCATTTCCCCATTGTACCACCAATTCCTCTATTTATTTTTTCTTTTCAACCTTGTGTTTACTTGCTTTTTTCACATCTTGTTTCATTATTATTATTATTATTATTTATTTATTTTTATTTGTAATTGTAATTTGTAATCTTCTATCTCTATTTTATTTTTATTTAAAAAAATAAAAATAAAAATCTGACACTAAATAGATAGGTTCTATCATAACGATCAATGATAACTTATTGAAATCAAATACTATATATATACACGCGATGATTTCATCATCACATCCACACAAACACATATCAATCTTCTATTCATATTTAAACAAATTGAATTTTGTCACAAGAACTCATAAAAATAACTTATTAAGATTAAATAATACATATGTCATTCAAATACTTAATCTCTTTTTTACTTTTAACCGAAAATTTCACCGCCACATCCGGTCTATATAGATAAATATCAATATTGTATTGTTGTTTTCACACATTCCATGGTTTCAATTTTGAGATTTCTCATTTGACTAGAAAATACTTCATCAATTGATTTTTAACTTATATTATTTATATATATTACCCACCAAAAAAATTAACAACATTGAATAAATCAATTGCATTATTAGTTGATCTATCTATCAATCAAAACATTATAGTTGGAAATAAAATAAAATCAATTAAAAATGGGATTGATTTTTTCTCTTTCTTTTTCAGTTCCTTAAGTGTTATTATAACACTAATGACCCTTTACTATTGTGGTGTGACCCTCCTTGAAGCCTTCCACCACCCAAGTTTAAGGACCAAGGCATGCAATATATTTACAAATTTTCTTTGGTCACCAAGTGTGTGGCTAATGTCCCTTTTGTGAGGGTATTGTCCCACATTGTGTGGGTTCCGTTTCCCTTTCTGTGGGAGTTGCAGTCCAGACTGAGCTTTGTAGAGTTCAAATCTCGTCGGTCCGGACAGTTGTTGTTGTAATATCAAAAAAAAAAAAAAAAAAAAAAAAAAAAAAAGTAAATTTCTATTATAACATATCCTCCACGGCATGCTATTATAAATTTATAATAAGAAAACTCACCAACACATGAATTGATGATTCCATGTTATCTATCTTGTAAGCGACTCAATAATTTTTTCACTTGGGATGCTTGATGTGATGACAGGTGGCATACCAAGAATGGTTTGTGGGGTTGCTTCTAATCCACTCTAGGCCCAAAATCAGTACAATTTAAAGAAGAAAATTCATCATGGAATCAGCAAACGAAAACACAGGAAAAAATTGCATGTAAAAGAAGTGAGGAAGGTGATAGTTTCATAGTGGGGGACCCCTTTTTTGGACTTGAAGTCAAGAAGAGTTTTTATTCTGACAAGTTTGATGGGGCCAATCTATAAAATCTTCCAATTCTAATGTGACAATTAATTCTTCTCAGGATTTTTCATGTCTTCATGCTATTCAAACTCTTTGTTCAGGTTTTTACACACTTGAGGAAATGTGAACATTTTTGGAAATTTGAAGGGAAGATATGAGAAAAGAAAAGAAAAGAAAAGAAAAGAAGATGCATGTGTGAAAAGATGCCCGACTCTCCCCAGTAACTTGGGAGAGTCATTTACTGGTAACAAAAGTGTATATATTTATTTATTTAAAATGATAATTGTGAGAAAAGCAATTCAATCTCTAATTTTTTTTATTATTTTTTTTTAAACCTTATATGTTGTACTTTGTATCGTTATTTTGAACAAAAGGATGAAATGACGTAATTACTATTTGGAATTCGAGAATTCGAATGAAAAATTAATAAATTAATTCATGATTTATGATTATATTGTTTCAAGTCACGTGGACCTTAAACACAAATCAGAAATTAAGTTTGTGACGGAAGAAATAATTCATTGTCTAATGAAATTGATTCCTTTTGATAATGTAAAAAACAAGTTTCATCCGGATTAGATCTAAATTTTGATAAAATGAGAATTATCCCATATCACACTACTAAAGCAGAAAAACTTATTTGCATCTGATGCAATATATCCTAATCAATGGATACATGTCAAGTGGTATGGAAAACTCATTTGATCGGTTTTCCTTACCACATGACATGTAGCCATCGGATGGATTGGTTTTCTTTACCACATGACATGCATGATGCAACCATTGATGAGGATGTATTGTATCATGTGTATGCAAGATTTTCTCCTACCAAATATGCTATATATGAAAGGGAAAAAGAAATTAAAAAAAAATATGAGAGAGAGAGAGTAGTGGCAGCATACATAATTAAATAATGGTAAAGGAAATGATGAAAAATGAACAATTGTCAAAGAAATCAAAGGCTTATAGTATGAGTGGATACAAATAGGAGTTGTAATTAGGAAAGAGACAGACATGAAGTGGCCTCATTTCATTTCATGACAAATATGCCCATCAATTAATTTATTTTTAATCTGTAATACTTTTTATAATTCTCATTTGAAAGCGATTTTTTTTTTTTTTTTTGGTGTGTGTCTCATTCTCCGTAATTATTTGAATAATAAGCAATTTATATTCAATTTGATAATAATTATAATATTCAACCCAAAATCACATAGAATAATTATTGTTGATGAGGTAGCTGCATGTGTTTGTGTTTATATCCATTTTTTAAAATTTCTTGTAACATGCATAATTGAAGAGAACTATTTAATTTAATCTATATATATTTATGTTTGGCCACCTATATATTCAAATCCCAATGAAACAAGCAACAAAAAACCAAACATAATATTCTCGATCAATAATGAACGGTGTTAACTTGTGTGCCCTTAGGGTATAAGTTAACAATCAATTTATTTATATAAATAGAAATAAAAATACTTATCAATGATTGTATTTATTATCTGTATTTATTATCTTATTACAATAAATACAGTAATTATTTTTCATTTATAGTAATAAAGTGGTTGTTAATATGTGCCATAAGGGCACATGTTAACACTGTCCTTTTATAATTTATAGTTTTAAAATTGTTGAGTTTATCTTCTAAAAAAAATAAAATTGTTGAGTTTATCTCAAAATCTATATTGATTTTGTAATATCCACTTTTTGATAGAATTCAATTTGATATTGGATTTAACTTCATTTTCAATAATCGAATTTCAACTACATTAGATTAAATTATTGTTATATTAAAAGCAAAAAAATGATGACTATATAATCATGAACCCAACTAGATTTTTTATTTCTATGTACACTATTACAAGATATAGCTTAAGAGAACATAAGTAATATTTAATTTTCCAAACTTGTTTATCAAAAATTTGTTAGAGAAATTTTTTTTATTAGAAGATAAAATAATTTGAATATAAATAAATGTCTTTAATAATCTTGATTCAAGTGAGATTCATTTTTTTAACAATGTCTATCGAGACCTATCGATATCAACAACCGGGAGAGGTCCTAGCACATTAATTGCATTTTATGGGCAATGGTGAGAAAACATATACATGATGTTAATGTTTGAACCTTGGTGGGTGATAAAGATTATCAAATTTTCGGTCACCAGGGCAATTTGACAACAAGACTCCTTTTTTGGACATTCGATTAATTTTATTCAACAATTAAATTGCACAATCAAATATATGATTTACATAAAGTGGCAAGTGATATAAGATCTAAAATCCTCTATATTAAATTAGTTGAAATACAAAAGGTTATAATAAACAAGTTGGAAAGATCAGCATCATTTATTAAATTGCTAGTAAAAATGACAAAGAATCTTCTTAATTTTGGATCAAACTTTTTAATATGAATATATATAATAATTAAATGAAATTCTTAATGAATCTCATGTTCCATAATAATTGTATGCTACTATTGGAATGGAATACCTAAATTAATTTAGGCTGTATAGTTTATTTTCTACTGAATTTACTATATATATTCGATGTGAGCTGTACATTATATTTGAGATTTTTATAATTGTCAGTGTATAAATTGAACCTTAAATGTGCGAATCACGGTAATCTTCACACAGTAAAAAACAAGTCGGTGATGATAAATTTTAAAGTAGCTGACATTATAAATTTATACTACAGTATATATATAGTATTTCTATATAGATTTACTATGATTTTGAAACCAATCTAGAAGCTAGAATGAATTTGTTGGGAGGAAAATGGTCCAAAGCAGCTTTAAATTTTGAAAAAAATTCAAAAGTTGGGAGGTTGGTATGATTATTAATATCATATTTACTTTCACTATTGAAGATACAAATAATTCTAAAGACTAAAAGGGAGCAGAGAAACTAAAGAAAATTCAACTGATTAAGTAAGCATTTTCAAGAAAATCACTCCCATCATATGATAAAGACACAAAAATTTCCATACTATCAAGATCAAAGAGAGAGACGTACACATCAAGAAAATTTAATTTAAAAAACCAAGCAAAACAGTAGGTCATCAAATTCTTTGACTTGCATTGCTTGAAAAATCCATGCAGTTCTTGGTCACCATAGTGGGGATCCTAGCTTGTATTTACATTTCGTCTCAACTTGATCACTAGGCAACAATAACTTTTAGGGTTTTGGCTATGAATTAAAGGTGGGTTTTTTTTTTTTTATTCTCTTTTTTAAATTTAAAAAAAGAAAAAAGAAAAAAAAGGTTTGCTTTGATGTGGGAGAAGACCAATATTTTTATTTTTGGTTTGTTGTGTGAGGTGGTGGTGATGATAATAATGGTGGGAATGGGTATGTGTGTGTTGCTGATTGAATTGGTAGTCACATATGCTTCCCATCATGGAGACAAAGGAGGCCCCTCTCTCAAAGCTAGCTGTTGAAATATCATACCCAATCTCACATTAATTCAAACCTTCAATGGGAAAAGATCTTCTTGCTTTTTTATTCATTTGGGTTTTTTTTAAAAAAAAAATTATTAATATTTGCCATATATAAGAGATAAGATTAGATCTATGTTTTTTGTTTTAATCATTTAAGCCTTCCCAACTCCCATCTTTTTCAAAAGTTATGTTTAGAGCATTTTGAATGGCAAAGTTTCTATCAAGTATCAACCCTAACTAAAGCATTTTTTTTTTTTTTGGGTAATTCCCATCAACTCCTCCATGGAATTTTTAGTGGGATTATGATTACTACTAATTCTAGCTTTTTTTTTAATTTTTAATTAAGGCTTGGTTCCCCGTTAGCACTGATGCAACCTCACTTAGGTGGAATTTCTTTGTACTTTGTGATTTAAAGATAAAATATCCTGACATTACAAACATATAAGGTTTGAACATTAGTGAGTCGATGAAAATTGTGAAGTCTCTGGTAATCAAAAAAGTTCGTTTGGTGTGCGAGATAAAATATGATTACTTTCATAATATTGGATATGATGAGACTAAAATTAGTGCAATGATGTGTTTGGTGTTGTATGGTATTGAATTAAAGTAGTTATATCTCTTGTTTGGTGTGTTATAATATTGGATAGAAAAAAAAATACTTTTATCATATATTTTATATAGTGTGACATTGATAAATATAAAATAAAATTAAAAAATATATTTTTAATTTTTTTAAAAATAAATAAAATAAATATTAAAGAAAATAAGTTATTTTAATTAATACTTAGTATTTTAAAAATACTTTTAAATACTATAATTAGATACATTAAATAAATATAAAATTTTATAATTAAACATAGAAAATAAAACATAAAGAATTTTTTAAAATACAGGTCTAAATAGCCCCACCTTACTCGGATAAAATGGTTGTATTGAATTATAATGGTTAAAATAATTATTTAAATTAAAATTAAAATATTTAAAAATAATTTTAAATGAAACAATATTTATTTTTATTTGCTAAAATTGAAAATAATTATTTAATTCTTTAAATAAAATATTTTATTAATTATTAAATAAAAAATAAAATAAATTGAAAAGAGAAATTATTTTATATATGTATATATAAAGGGTATAAATTGATGGTGGAACTAATTAGTTCCACATTGGTAAGATAAGTTGCTTGTATGAGATTAAATAATCTCATCCCATATAAACAATAAGCATAGGATATATGACTGAAATTAGTCGTATCTTACCATATCGTATCCCATGTAACAAACATGATTTAATAGTATACGAGTCAATGGGCATGGTATTGCCGCTTTATTGAGAGTGAATTAGTAAAAAAAAATTAAGCATGAATCAGTATCTTTTATTAAACAATAATTACCTTGACAAAAAGCAATAGAATGCCATTTGGCAACACATGATCCGCAGCGTTTTACACGGCACAAACTCTTGCAAATATACATTAAAGACTAAAAAAAAAAAATGATTTGACAATTAATCCTCTCTTAAAAATATATTTTTAACTCTTATTAAAAAAAAAAAAACTTAAATAATTTTAAGAGAAATTTTCTTAAATAATAATAACAAAAACTAAAAAAAAAAAAAAAAAAAATCCCATTACACTAGCAAAAATTCTTTTGTTTAAAATGGACAAACACTTTTTTTATTATTATTATTATTATTATTATTTTTTTTTATTTTACAGAAAAAAAAAATCCATAGATTTAAATTACTTGCTTGAACAGACACTAGAAAAGTTTTGTCAAATCCATTGTCCGCTCAACCATGGCAACTACTTTTAAATAAATTTCAGGGCTTTCTTGGAGAATTTTCAAATCTTTACTTTGGTGATGACTTGATATTCATATCAGTTGGCCTAACATTTGTCTGCCTCTGTCTCTGTAGTCCAGTATTTACCATAAATGCATGTGTTTTGTCACATCTTTCTGCTAAAATTTTCACTCATTTATTCATTAATTTATTTAATTTTTGTTTAATCATTCTCTTAATCTTTTCCAGCACTCATGTATATCCATACAATTGTTGAGACAAAAGAGTACTGTCACACATTTACTTAATTACTTCAGTGACAAAAGAGTATCTTAGGGCTTAGGGCATGAATCGTCACATTTGCTTCATTATTTTTAGGGAATTTACATTTAGTCCCTGATAAATGAGGAATTGTCACATTTTTACTTAAGTTGATATTTTTTAGTCAAACTAATCCTTAAATTTATAAAAATAGCTCATTTGGTATAATTTTTTAAATGGTGTTTTTGAAAACTATTTTTAAAAATAAAAATCATGTTTTAAAAATATAAACATGTTTGGTAGTGTTTTTTTAAAAGTAGTTTTAAAAAACGAAAAATTATGTAAATTTGTTTGGTAATGGTTTTGAAATGGATAAAATAGTTGTTCGAAGGAAAAGTTGGAAAAAGTTGTTTTAAACTTTTTAATTATAACTTTTAAAAAGTTATTTTTTGTTTTCAAAAACAGTTTTATAAAATGATTAACCTAACAATTTTAAGTTGTTTTTTGTTTTAAAAATAAAAAACTGTTTTTAAAAATGAAACCAAACACCGCCTTAGTTTTTTTTTTTTTTTTTTTTTTGTTACATTTTATTTTTACATAGAATCCCCAAAATGTAGTCCTTTTATTTGTAAATTTAAATCAACAATAATGTATAATGCATTTAACCCATTAAGAAGTTTGTGAGTAGTGGTAAATCTTCAAAATCTAATTTTGAAATTCAATCAAAGCTAAAAAACTTATAGAAATTATTGTTGTGGATTGAGAGTGAACCATGAATAATATATACAAACATACATGTACATAAATGTAAGAAATTGAACTGATAAATCTATCATTAATGTGATTAACATTGAGATTAGAAGGAATGAAAAATTGGGAGAAAAGGGGTAGTTCCACTTCCACTAGAATAATAGGAGCCACACCCACCAATTGATGAGCTCCATTAAAGTCAGAATCTCTATCTTTTGATAATAAAAGGGACATCACCATTATCCTCATGTCACATCTCCACCATATGACCCTACCCTACCCTCTCCTATTTTTCTTTTATTTACACTCATACTTTCTTTTTTTTAATAATATTTATTTGATTTTTTAACGATAATACTAACTTCTCTTGTCAGCGATAATATTATATATATTAATTTTATAAAATTGAATATTAAATTTATGTAAAATTTATAAATCATATAAACGATATAGTCATCAAATTATAATAAAAGTTTTTTTTTTTTTTTTTTTTTTTCTTGATTAACATCATGTTCTTCCTTATCAAATTACAAAACCAAAAGATTGAAATTGATTTATTGAAATTATTAAACTCGAGAGATCATACAACAATAGCTAAAATGACTTGTGAAATACTCCAAAAATAGGTAGAGATAATTAGCAAATAATTAAATAAATTAGTGGTTTAGATACAACAAATTATAAAAATGGATAGAATCCAAAATGGAGTGTTAGTGGTCCCAAAAATAATGGATAATAATCTTTGGCATGTGCCTGAAATGCAAATGCAAATAAAATTTGGGTGGTGTCAGCTAAGCTAAGCTTTGAGAGAATTTATAGATTTCCCTTTCACAATAGAGAATCTTAATGTTATGGTAACTAGTTTGAAACTATTGATTTGTCAATCATTTGAAAAAACAAAAACTCTTGTTTTTACATTCTCCCATTCTTTCTTTTTTTTTTTTTTTTTTTCTTTTGGTTGGCACCATCATTGGCACCATTTATGCCCCAAATTTCTCCCCCACCAAAACAACTTCATTGGAGAATCTCCACATGTTTTCTTCAAAATTATGGAAGATGACTCATTTATTTTTCTTTTAAACTATAGGTTTAATGATTCTCTCTAAACAATATGTCAAAGTCTTAGGTTGGATTTTAGTCCTTTAAAACATATATTGTTTGTTATTATTGTTGTTAGGGGGGGTTTCTACCTTTGAAATTGATATACTAATGTGTGGTATAAATAAGCAATGCTAGGTTTAAGGATAAAATCATAAAATAAATTATGGGTGTCGATCTCGTACCTACGCTAACGAAATTTGAGCATCAACTATTATAATAATGAATCATGTACCTTAATTATGTACTTGGTTAGGTTTATAAAGTCCCACCTGTCAATCTTAAAAATTTTAGAATTTTTTTTTTTTAAAAAAAATAATGTATGAAAAGAAATCATTGGAATAAACAGATTGACATAGAAATAATAGATTCCATTTGGAAAACATCTTGGTTCTTGATGGTGCTCCATGATGATAAAGAGGCAACCAACTATTCTAGGAATTTTTTTCAAGTGAGCTTTTACAAAAGCAAGAGTGTATGTATATTAGCAACTAGCTAGGCTTCTTTTTAAGGTTCCAACTTTTGCAAATTTATGTTTGGTTGGCATTTACTAGAGCCAAATCTTATGTTTCACTTCATTTGGTAAGAAAATCTGATTTGCTTGCTATAACTCTTTCTTTCTTTTAAGCTTTTGTTGCATAAAGTCCCAATCATCTTTAAAACAAGTTTGATTTTGGTTTATATTGATTCCTTGAAAAAGAATTATAGGATAACTGCGAGTTTGTACAAAGTTAAATGGATATACAGAACAATATTATCAATGGCTTTTATAAATATGCAAATTTCAACACTGTACATTTGAGCTACTGATTTTGTCGAGATAAACAACTGAGATATTTACAGAATCCAATAAACAATCCAGTTCATGTTCATAGTACGTATAAGCAAGAACACAACAATGCTAGATATTCCTCAGCGACTCAAAGAAGGCCCGAAGTACATGCAGATGGGTGGGTTGATCTTGAAAATAGAGAGGATTGCAGATGGTATTGTCCATATCCCATCACCGCATATTAAACCCGATGCAACTGCCCCTGCAAAATCCTCTGAACTCTTCCGATTTATTCTTTCCCATACAAACAATATCACCGTACCAACAAACATGTCTATCGCAAAGTATGCTCCAATATAAAATGGAACTGCCATAGCCATTGGTATAGGAATGAACTGTGAGACGTTCTCCGGAGTCACATCCTTCAAGAGGTTGATGACCAGAGCGGCCACAAAAAACCCAACACATATGGCAAGACAGTGCTTGGGCAGCTCTGAGAAGCCTTCAATGCCTAGAATGGCCATCTCCCTGAATATCACAGCGTATGGTGCTTTGTATGGACCATCAGGCGACCCAATATCGAAAGCAGTCCAAAACAACCAGAATGTGAGTGGAGCAATAACACAACCCATGGCTGTTCCTATTAACTGGCTCACGAACATAGACTTGGCTGATGAGAAGGTAAGGTAACCTGTCTTAAAATCCTGCATGAGATCAGCTGCAGTGGAGACAATGGACATCATAACACCGCAGGCAGCTAATCCAGCAACAACCCCACCATCGGTTCCAACCAATGAAGCAATGATGAATAGTCCAATCTTTCCGTAAGTTGAAGTCAAGTTCCAGTCTGTAAGTCCAGTTCCATACGAGTTGCAGAATGCTAGGGCTGGGGCAATAACATAAGAGCTTAGAACCAAATACCACTTGAGAGGGGGGAAGATCATTGGCATCACTGCAGTTGATATAGCTGCCAGTCCCACATATCCGGAAGCAGCAAACAAAGTGGGGATCCTGTCTTTTAAAAATATTTCATCTCTTTTTTTGTGCTCAACTAGCAATTTGGAAGTCTCAGGATCAGCTGAAACATACATTAGCAAAATTAATTCCCAGAAGAAAACAGGCTTTGCCCAAATGAAATAATAATGCTTAATTCCAATATGATTAAGGAGTTCCAATAGGGAAAATGTAACTGGTGAGAATTGAAAATGTTTATAAAATACATATAGCTATAAAGGAACATGTTAGCAATAACTGCAGGTGGTCACTATCTGATTACATTGAGACTAAATTCCCACCATAAACAAGAGACTATTTTAAAAGATACCACAAAATTCTATTAGAAGTCTCAAGCTTAATATCACGCTGATCAAATTTCAGACAAAATACCAGACAAAGAGCACAACATATTAGTAAAATCTCATGAAACACTAGGCAGATCCAATCAGCTTGATTTTAGTTAAATTATTGCCTCTATTACATATATACATATATTGACAACGTAAGCATCTCATCAATCCAGTTAAAATGATTTGAGAAGAATTATGGAGGCCATAATAAGCTAAAGACAACATTGCTAATATATAATACAGTGTGCAAACAATTAGGCGGATTGTTCAACGAATTTTCACAAGCAAGAAAATAAGGCCACATATCCATAGACATTAGAAACTGTAATATCCTCATTCCTCACCTTGGACCTCACTGACAATAGGTAGTTTGCTGTTTTTGGTGGTTTTTTTGCACATTTCCTTAACAGTTATAGCTATTATCTTGATCAGATTGTAAAGACCATCCCCAAGGATAAGGGATATGGCTATAAATACCTGCAAAGATCGATGCAAGAAAAGTTATTTTAGAGAAGAGAAATAAGAGGCAGCTAATTCACCAGGGCATGAGCGAGAAAGTCAGACAGAGCCCAAAAAGGTAATTATGTAATTGTTTATGTGATTTACAGTCACATCTCACAATGTAACACACAAAACGCCAAACACCCTTCAACAATTATGTAACTAAAGGGAAAAAAAAGGTGATTCAGTTACTTGTTTTACTGTACCTTATACCCGTAAAGACCTTTAAAATCATTGCTGCCAAGGTCAGCTGGATACCAGTCCCCAGCATGTTTGGAGATGAAGGGCCACAGAAAACCCCATGATATGATAGCCCCTAAAAGCACTGAGCAGTTGACAATATGAGGACAAATAAGACCACATCCAACATAAGTTGGACTGAAGTCAAAATAAAACCTGTATAAAGCAAAATAGAAAAAGAGAAAGAAAAAAATATATTAGTAAAATCACCAATAAAAATCAATTGTGATATCATCAACATCGTGTTTACCTTACTAAAGAAAAAGACATGCTGTATGATGATTTCACAGACAATATTAACCATACACAGAAAAGCTCTTTTGCTCAATGCATAACTCTCTGAATTTGTGTGTTTTTCTATTCTTTCTTTTCCCCGACCAGTAATAAATTATCAGAATAAATGATTGTATCTTATAACTGGATGCAATTCTGGAAGGACAAGTAGTACATTGCTCGCTCATTAAACTATTTTATAAGAAAAACATATTTAATTATGATGCTGTATTGCTGTCCCATTTAGGTGCATGGTATTCTATATTTCTATATGACAACAAAACACAAAAAAAAAGGGGCAATGCTACATTACTCCTACACCAGATAATGGAGTAAACAGAGCAAAGGAGAACAAGAAGAAAAAGAAAAAGATAGTATATGTATATGATATAGGACAAGAATAAAATTGAAGGTTCTAGGAGAGAGTCAGATATACCAAAGAAAACTAAATTCACAAGAAACTTACGTGTTTTTGTATAGAGTTAAGCCAAGGCTGGGGAAATTATCAAATCCACATGAATCCCCAATGCCACTGAAGAACCACTTAAAGCAGCTCCAACATAAACTTAAGCTCAAATATTTTCCAAGACAACTGACTTGCTTCCTGTAATAAAAGTTAAAAAAAAAAAAACAGATATATAATTAGGAAGAAAGAAATAAAGCTTCTTAGATAGAAGGGGGAAGGTGAGAGAATGCTTGAGATTTGCTTTCTTCAACAGTACACTATACCAATAAATTTTCCAATGAATGTATGACAGCCATTAAATTTACAACGCATCAAACACAGGTTAGAGTGTATCCCAAAATAACTGAAAACAATAACAAATTTAATTGAGATGACATTATGAATATGTAGCTGTGCAGTACTACGGAAAAACGAGGAAAAGGAAAAGAATAATTCACAGAGTTCTGTAAGCAAGGATAATGATTTATTAGATATTCCTCATTGTTAGTTGTAGCTTTCAATCCCTCTGTGCTTTTCTTGCAAATGAATAGACCTCTCATTCTATATCGAAACTGATTTTGTATAATTTTCCATATCGATATAATGCTATTTAGTAACTTCCATCCAGTGCTTTCATATCAAGGGTAACAATATCAACACCTAAAAACTGTAGCAATTCATAAATAAGAATATTACCCTGCAAGCTCAGCTCCAGAGTTGGTGTGAAAACTATTTATCAACATTGCTGTGGCTGTCCCGCTGGGATATGTAAGTTTATAATCCAAGACCATAACCTGATAAACAACACAGATGGAATGAATAGAACACCCACAAAAAAAAAAAAAAAAAAAAAAAAAAAAAAAAAAAAAAAAAACAATCATGGTTCTCAGTGGACATCTAAGGCTGAGTACTGATATGTGCAAAAGGGTTCAAATCAAACAAGCTTCTTCAAAAAATTTCATTTTCTTATAATGAGCTAAAAGCCAGTTGCAACAAATAGTTTACAAAGAGCCAACTATTCTCACTGTAAGTTGAATTAAAAAAAAAAAAACAATATAACCAAACTTAGAACGGTAAAATTCCAGTCTTGATATTAATAATTCAACAAAATAAACAAAACTAAATCTCTAACAACAAGACTGCAAACCAATTGACAAACCAAACTTCAATTTCACTCCAAACTTCAATTTCACTCCAAACTTATTTTGTGCATACATTACAGGACGTTTCACATTATCTAGCAGTAACAGCTACGAATGGTGAATAATGATGGCAAAAACTACCTTGCGAAGTGGAACAAGACTGAAGATCCCAAGGAAACTGACGACAAACAAAAACCCCATCATCCACCACAACCCGGGGTTGATGACATCCTCCGCCCTGTTACCCGGGTAATCAGGACCAATCAGTTTATAGGTTCTCTCATCCATTGCAAGCAAATACGAACCAAATCCCCCTGCCGACATTTGTATATTACTACTTGCATCAAATTGACGAAACAAAATCTTAATTTGTACACACAATACAGTCTAACTATCTAGAAACTACTAGTAGTGCTTTTAAAAATAATTACAATTCAGCTTTCAGAAGAAGAGTGAGAACAAAAATACTTGTTATTAACTCCATCAAACTATAAGCTACAATATGAATAGCAATAAAAATAAATAAATTACAAAATCAAAGCTAGTAAGACATAAAAACAAAGGATTTTTACCACTAAAAGCGAGACCATAGCAAGCGACAACACAGGTCTGAATAACGGTGTTCTCTTGTCTCGTGAAAGGCTTAGCTGATAACCCTAACTTTGACAAGAACCCGGTCCACGATTTCACGAAGAAGAAGCCGAGCAAACCCGCGGCAACGTTCAACGACGGGATGATCCCGACCGTCAGATTGAGCTTGTGAGTGATGATGCAGAAGAGCGTTCCCAGGAGCGCGCTGACCAGCAGCCCTCTGATCGTAATCTGGTCCTTCCATTCCGGAATCTGATCGTGTTCGTCCGACTCGGCGCCGCCGACCTTGTTGTCAGGTAGAATCAACGGCTCCGATACTTCCACCTCGGTTCCCATGATTTTATGTGTTGTTGATTCTTTTTGGTCCCTTGCGAGATTCGAAAAGATAGATGGTGATGTTTCGTGACTAGTTACAGGAGGTGGTTGTGAATTGTGATTGGGTGTGGGTGTGGGTTTTCTCGTGCAGAGACTGCAAGGATTGAAAGTTTGTTGAGCACTTCGATGAAATCTGCGATCGGTATTTGGTACGTGGTAGTTGCCTAGTTGGCCAAGTAAATCGTTGACACGTGTTTTCTACGTCTATATCCACTTTTGTTTTCTTTTTTCCTTGATGGATTCTTGTGACTTATCCTTAGTTTATTAAAATCCAGTAAGATTTTAAAAAATGTCCTAATTAAGTCAATTTGATAACTTTAACTATTGGTCAACCTTGACAATTGAAATGTCAAATATATCCTTACAATATCACCTCAAATAATATTTTTTTTATAATTAAAATTGAAAGAAAAAAAACATATAATCTACCTGCAGTGGAGCTTCACCGCCGAAGGAAATACGAGATCTTTGACTATCCCCTACTTACTAAAAGAGATCTCCACTGATCTCGGAAATCAACTTCCTACGGTTCGTAGATGAGGCTAATCCATAATTTGAGGATGTTTCCGTAAACGGTCGATATATTATTATTACTTTTAGTTTTTTCATTTTTCATTTTTCATTTTTAATTAAAAAATATTTTACGTTTAGAATGATGTAGCAGAGATATATTTAGTTTTTCATAGGTCAATGTCAACCGTTAAAGTTAACAGATTGACTTTATAGAAATGGGTGTTTGTATTAATTTAGAGCATCCTTTTGAAATCTTACTAGATTCAATAAAGTAAGTGTAAGTTAGTGCAATAAACCAACTATTAATTTCGATTCTTTTGGCTGTATTTTTTTTTTCCCTAATTTTATTTAATGACACTTGATTATAAACATTAGTTTTTTTTTTAGTATTACACTATTACATAAATTTGAGGGTTTTTACCTAACTTCCTGCCAAATACAATGTCAATGTTGGTGGACAAATGAGAAAGGTGAAAATAAATCATTTACGTCGTTTTACGTTTTTTATGGGTCATAAATTTGGAGCTTTTAAATAAAACCTATTAAATAATTGATATTTTGTGACATTGATGTGAATTCGGGTCATTAGTGATTCCACTAGGATAAAATTATTACCTTTCAATGGAAAACATAATTGTTACTTGTATAGATCATCAACTAATGTGGTTAGAGAAATGTTATTTCATCTAAATTTAGTGTCTAAATCTGGTGTCAAACTGATGTAATAACACTTTAATCCAATCATTTAAATCATACAAATCTAATACAATTTAAATGAATATATTATAAAGTTGTCATATCATTTGGCACCATATTTGGACACCAAATTTAAATAAAATAGCATTATTGATGTGGTAAATATGTTTTCTTAATCACAGGAGGTGGGTAACTCGAACCCACAACTTACATAACTTACTTTCTATCAAATACAATGTCAATGTCGGTGGACAAATGATGGAGGTGAAAATAAATCATTTATGTCGTTTTTACGTTTTTTTATAGGTCATAATTTTGGAGTTTTAAAATAAAAACTATTAAATAATTGATATCTTGTGACATTGATGTGAATTTGGGTTATTAGTGATTCCACAAGGATAAAATTATTACCTTTTAATGGAAAACTTAATTGTTACTTGTATAGATCATCAATTAATGTGGTTATTGAAATGTTATTTTGTTCAAATTTAGTGTATAAATTTAGTGTTAAAATGATGTAACAACACTTTAATCCATTCATTTAAATCATGTAAATCTAATACAATTTAAATAAACAGATTATAAAGTTACCACATCATTTGAATATCTAATTTAAGCAAAGTAGCATTATTGATGTGGTAAATATGTTTTCTTAGTGACAAATCACACCCAATTGTATTTAAGCTTTGTTATAATTTCGACCATACAGTATTTGCTTTGTCACTTCCATATCCTTGAAATTGAGATTTTAAAGTTATTTTGATGAGATTTTTTCTTTTTGGTTATCAACGATAATAACATAAGTCCGTCAGAGTCCTATTGCCTTGATAGCCGAAGATTTACAATCTCCATTGATTCATTGAACCACCAACATTCAAATCTTGACAACCTATATATAGTGTCCCACCATTGCCTATAAAACCACAATAAATATAGAGAGACATCTCTCAATGTTGAGAGCTGACTTCTTCTGATTATGGAAGTAGACATTCGAGTCTTACATGTAGCGTAAAACAAAAGAAGAAGAAGTCCATATAACCCTATCTATATCTGAAAAGGCTACAGGCTTAGGTTAGGGCTGTTACTAGGCATCCAAGACACCTTTTGAGGTCCAAATGTAGCTCATCCTTAGTTATTTTTCTCCATTCTTTGTAAACTATTCACTATTCAAGCAGATCAGGCCTGAATATTACTAGCAAAATTAAATAATAAAAAAAGAGAAGAAAAAAAAAAAATCACTTACCGACTTTTATTTCTTAAATTATTATTATTTTTTTTTAACTATTACACAATTACATAAATTCAGAATTTTTTAAGGAGGAGGAAGGACTCGAACCCATAACCCCGTGGTACAGATGTTAGGGATTTACTACCGAACCAACCTTATTTCTTCATTTCTTAAATGATTTTTAAATAACTAATAAACAAATATGTTAGTCAATTATAAATTATAATGTAGCTCATATTTGTGTATTGAGTTCACTTTGATTTTTCTTCTTTCTGAAATAAGTTATAACATGATTCTTTTAACACAGAGTTTCCAACTATATACATCAAGCACACACACCAATTCAATTAGATTTGAACATCTTCACAAAATTAAATGGATCTCATCAATTAGTAACATAATATAATCTAATACAAGTAAAATTTGCAACTTCCAGGAATCACTAGTATCAACTGAACTTATGAATAAAATTAAAATAATAATAATAATAATAATAATAATAACAAAAACAAAAACCAATTTAATCAGCTGTAAATATTCGACTCACCTAAAAATAGGTACAGTGTTAAATACACTTGAGTTGGCAACTCAAATAATATGTGCATTTCTAAATTACCTGTCATCAATCTTGGAATGAATTCTATTTGCACCCTCATTTGGGTGCTCCAAATAAAAGAAAATAAAAACATAGAATCAAACATCTTCAAACATATATAGATGGCCGACATGGCCCTCCATAATCTTGATGAAATCTTTGTTGATATTAGTAGTACAAAAGGTGGGACCAATTCATGACTCGGTACTACTAACACTTTATTTAAAACCCAATCAGCAAACTCTAAGAAACAATAGTGTAAACCCATCAAGAAAACTAGAGTTTTGAATTTTGATGATTGTGTTGTTTGAACCCAGAGACAAATAGCAAACCACTCCGATGTCTTCGTGGTTCCACGTGAAAGTCACTTGTTCACCATCTAACCCTCCAATTGACTCACCAGTCACCACCAACAGACCCCATCAGTGACTCAAAAATTTGGGGTTTTGTGTTTGTCTTGCCGTCTTGGTATACATTTTAGAAGGGGTGGGTGATTCTGTTGTCTCTAGTCCTTCAAAAAGTGCAATAATACTAGGCGTTTTATAGTCGTTTGTTGGATAGCTAAAAATGAGGATGCCTATTAACACCTACTTTAGTCTAGATATATTTGGTAAGCTTGTCACACCTTAATCATGATAGCAATTCATAGCGTCAAGAACTTGATCACTTAAAGAAAAATACCAAGAACTTTGGATGCTAGCCTAAAATATAAAGTGTTCAACTAATCCTTAGAGATGGAGAAAATAGAAAATTCTTGCAAGAGATACTCAGCAAAGACAAGAAGAAAGGTCCATATGCATGAGGAAAGTTACAGTTAAAACTGGCAACAATAAAGCAACAGAAATCCGTAATTATCATCTGAAGGTTCATGTTCATCCATCAATCCAACAAAAAGTGACTGAATAAACATCTTAACTACCGTGCAATATAATTCATATATTAATTTATTCATGCTTGATCAAGTAGTGTAATCCACAAATATTTATATCATATTCATGTAGATTGTGGGCTGGGAAAAATTATTACTCACTATCATAGACATCATAGATAACTGTTGCAAGTTCCTTAATGTTTGAACTAGCTATCAAATGTTGAAAGCTAAAGAAGATGGAAGTGTCACCATCCCGTGTACCAGTATCACCATCCCGTGTACCATTATGAACAACATTGATGTTAATTGACAATAAACAAAAAAATAAAGTAATTATTAATCACCACACATTCAGATTGGCACAGGAATCTTAGCATGAGATTACTTGCAGGATGAACACAATGAATCAAAATGAACAGACAAGAAACATAAAAAGTACTGTCATATTTTGTCAAGACTACTTACTTTAGCTGTCATGCTTCAATTGTCACACCCCACTTGAGGAAAGGTTTCTCAAATTGAAAATGTCTATCTATAGCCCTACAACAGCTTCTTTCTTAGCTTAACGCAACTTCCATAGATGCTTGTGGGGCATGTTGATAAATAAGGACCGGCAACCCTGTCTAAATGGACGCCTCATAGGAAGAATTCTATACATGGCAATAAAGGAGTTCTCGAGAAGACAAGCTTCATCTGTTGAAGATGTCATAGTCAAGCCTGCAAAAAATGTACAGTTTCATGATAAGTAATAGGACAAATCATGGCTAAATTTCCTTCATTTCCTCATTACATGGCAAAAGACTTGCAATTTTGGAAATAGTGTTGTGTAATACTTTATAGGAATGATTGGGAATAAGATTAAGAAAAGAAAAAAAAAAAAAAACTGCTTCTATCTTAGGATGAATTTTGAGGATATTAGAATTAATATGCACAAATACGCATGCATTGTACTTTCAGTTTCAGTAATACAGCAAGGTAGCAGAAGAGACTCATTGCAATTCACCTGTCACAATATGATTTAGAAAGGTGATAAAAAATAACAAGATCCTGAAGATATTTCAACATTAAGGTTACTTTATACTCCTGAATATCAAGGTGTCAATCAAAACAAAAGAAAAAAGGAAACATTCTAAACATCGATATAGGCAGTGCTACCGAAGTACCAAGACACCTGAGATTTTAAAAACACTATTATGTTTCGTTTGGAATGCTTTAAGGATGATCACATAACCATGAACGGAGAAACAGATAATAAACTTTCAAAAAGGGAAAAGGAATTGGAAAAAAGAAAAAATGGATAGGAAGAAAGAGAGTATATCATAAAAGTTTAACTCTGCTCCCAAGGCAAATAGTTGCTAAATCTCAACCATTACGTACTAATACAGAGATAATTAGAAGGGATGACCACAATTACATAATTTTAGAAGTATCTTACCTGAAGCATGAGAAACCAAAGAGTTGAGAGAATTTAACCAGTCCCTTTGGGATTAATGATGAATAATATATCTCAATTTTTTAATTATTATTATTGCAATCGACAACACTCAACAAAAATATTTAATTCTTTTATGGAGGGGCATCTTACTCGCACAGAGTACCTCGTAAATAATTGAAATGTTGGATGATATGACCTAAAATTATTTCACACAATGTAAACTCAGTATACAAATTTGACTTTGCTACTACATTGCATTTCACTCATTTATTTGTCTACTTGCAAATGAATGTGTTTACATGCACACGGATATACATTAGTATCAGGTGGTTATGATTGACACAATGACTAAATTTGCATCTGAGACTTAATACCTGTCTTGATCTGTTGATCACTGGCTAATTGTGAATACCTTCTTGTATCAGTGCAACCTACTCCAAGCAACATGTACACACATGGAAACCATTGCACCACCAACTTGTGGGTCTCGAAACCACTCTCCAATTTATCCACATGATTTGATCTTGACAAAGAACAGCCAACTAGAATCTTGTATCCTTCTAATTGTCTCTCTATTAACATCTATCTCAGGCTATTCTAGCAATATCTAACTTTCCATTAATCATAATCAAAAGATCCTCATTATTTTGATCTTTAGCAATCTAAAATCTCCTTTAAAGTCTCATTTCCCTTGCATAATTAAATATATCTATGTATGTGTCTCTTTAAGAATTAAAGCAATCTAACATCAAGCCTTCCAAAGTGAGATCAAAATGACGGTAAGTCCCAATTCTACAAATTTTCAGAATACCAAAGTTGTTTAAAATCCTTTAACTTCATTTGCCTGTCATTGTAACAGCTACTGGGCTGGATGCACCGCAAAATACGGCAGAATAGCAGCGAACAATTCAAGGATTTTACGATTGGTATTTCATCTACCTCATATAGAATTGTTTTCTTGAGAAACAAATCCTTTTGGCATTCACAAATTACGAAAAGATCTTTGCATCATAAGGACATAATATAGGTTACTAAAATAATTCACTTTGCTTCTCATTATCTACTTTAACAAGCAGTTCAGCAAGAGATTCTTTTCTGCTTGCTTAATTTAGTATGTTTCGGGAACTACTAGGACATATAATTTTTCCACCTCAAGCAAAGGTAAAAACAAGTGATCCTAAGACCACCAAGGACAGGTCACTCAAAGCCAGATTATAGTTTCCATAATCATCTCATTTTTTCAGTTTTTCCACAAATCTGCCTCCACCAAAACTTGTGGAGATCACCCTTCTCCTGTGGTCATAGGACCACTGTTCTCTCTCCACATGGAGACACTGTTAATTCAGTAATTCAAAACAACTGTTAAGGTCGTCTCATTGTACAAGTTCATTTAGAATACTGCTAGGTTATTGCAGAAATCAATCACCCTCACACGTCTCAAAGTGGCGCACCCACTAAATTAGGTCAATGTTATCTTTTCCGGTGAACAAAGAAAAATGCATTTTGCTTAAACTAGTACATAGCATCTTGTTTCCCAAATAATTGTTGGTTTCCTGATTTCTATTGATACTCTAATTTCAGGGAACTGCTGTAATTGCCTTACAGCGCAGTCAACCCTGGATGACCAAGACTACTATTCAAGGCCAAACTTTGGCTCAATATGTGGATCTCTGTCTTCAAAGCTGCCCAAACAGGAATCTAAAAACTCTATTTCTGAAATTGAAGCAAAGGGACTGGATGAAAGCTTCAATAAACAAGCATCTGTGGTTATCTCTGAGCTCTTCCATGGCTTTCTAGCCATAGGAACTCTTGGTTCAGAACCAATCATGAGTGAGCCCGCAACACCAACATTTGCCATGTCAGCGGAGAACATAACTGAAGAGAAAACAGAGGTGACAGAGTACGACTTGAAACTTATCAATAATGATCTAGGGAAGTTCCTTGAGGCTGAAGCCGAAGAAGAAAAGAGCAATGAATCATCAAGAAGAAACAGTTATGTTAGCATTATAACACTTAGTGAGAAGCCACTGGAAGGAGCCAATTCTGAAGATTATGGAAAGATGCAGGTATGTCCACTCCAAGGATATCTATTTGGGTCTTCAATTGAACTGCCAGAAGCAGTAATTGAGGTAAAGAAGGAAAAGGCATCACTTGCGGAGCTGTTTCGTAGGACAAAGATAATAGACGAACACTCCATGGAAAAAAATGGGAAAGAGGCTATGCCAACCAAGCCAACACATAAATCTGTCAAGCACCTCGTTAAGAAGATGCTGAGAAAGTTTCATGCTTCTTCAAGAAGCCTTACTTCTAGTGATACTGATTCTGTTTCAGCAAAGAAAAGGCTCAATAAGGTGCGCCTCCTGGCACTAGAAATTCTAAGGACCATTAGTTTACCAATTGTTTGCACATAAACCTCATATCAAATTACCAATATCACTAAATCATGCTAAAAAGTTGAGTGCTCCAAGCACATAGCCAAGACATCAAAGATGTATAAGAACTCAGCTAAAAATTAGTAAAGAAAGCAGAATGTTTAATTAATTTATTTATTTTAGTTGTTTTAACCAAAGGAATATTAAAAGTGAAAAATTCAATGGAGGTTTTTATGCATAAAGGTTCTCACGTTGAAGATGGTTTAGACAAGGTCAAGCATAAAAAACAGAGCAACCAGTGTAAAAGATTATCTATGTTATATTGCTCAGATCTTACGTTTCAAACCATCCATCCATCTAATGAAGAATCATATCACAGGGTTAGATCGTTTGAAGGTTCCAATATAAATAGTGTGACCTTTAGGAATCATTGCTATAGGGGTATGAACTGGGTAGCATACAAGAAAGTTACATACTCTATTACCTAGTACATCTTTTAGGGGTGTTATCTGTTAGACGAGTATCATCTGTTATTTTCATTTGTGGCATGCAGGTCATACAAATGTTTCACAGAAAAATCCACCCTGAAAACACAGTAGCTGAAAAAGAGTTTGCCAAGTCCCACAAAAGTAAGACCAACACTCCCTATGATGATGGCTATGTTGGTAGAGGCCTGATGCTCTTGGACAAAGATAACAGAGGCTTTCCTCAGGGATCTAAATCAAAGGAATGGGCCCAATATTGCAAGAACAACAAAAAGTTGCCGCAAGATGGGATCAGTTGCAATACTTCAAGCGGAAACAAGGAGCACTGGATCAAAACGGATGCAGACTGTAAGTATTAACAATATGCAACATGTTTTTCCTTCACTCACCAATACTTGCCCATGCAAGCAGGATAGAACCTGTGATTTGACCCTACACTCATTCTTGGTTAGGATGAAGATGCTATTTGTATTTGGCCTATAGGTTAATTGATATGCACAAGCATGACTGTGCAACTCAACCTCTACTAGCTATTGCATTTAATTGTGATTGTTTTAAAGCATCATATTTAATCTGTCGCCTAATAAGATACATAAATAGACGAATATATGCGAAAAATTATGTTTTAATTGATTCATATATTCAGAAAACACAAACATATTGTAGAGATGTCAACATAAAAAAAAATGTTTGTCGGACCTTTTTTTATTTAAAAAAAAAAAAAAAAAATTATGAGTAAAACACAAAATGAATGATGTTGAATTTCTAAGAGAAATAGAACAAACTAAAGTCAAAATTTGGTACACAGAAACATAGACAAAAAGTGTGGGACATATACTAGGGTAAAAGGTCTCTCCTAATGTAGAAATTTTTTCCCAATAAATTTGCATTCATATTTTTCTTCCGAGTTCAAAATCTGATGTTAAAGTTCAATAAACGATGACAGAAATAGAAATTAACATGACCTCTACTAGTTGACACGATAAAGTACTAAAGTATTTAATCAACATCCTACCCCCACACGCACACATACAACATTCATAGCAATAGATAAAAATTCATATGATCTAATATAGATAAAATAATAGTAATAATAACAATAATAAAGATTAAATCTTTTTTTTTTGTTTCTTGTTTTGTTAAACGATAAATTTCAAAATCAATAGCTACCCTTTTTTTTTGTTATTTTATGCTACAAAATCATAAACACTTTTGTAGAATTTTAGGGTTTAATATTGTGATGCTTTATTCTTCTCTCAATGGAGGTATATATAGATTTACAAGAGTAGTGAACAAGTAAATAGTGTGGAGACCACATAAGAGTGGAGACCAAGTAAAAGAATTCCTAACTAAATAAGTAAATATAATATTTACATTCCAACTCTCCCCCACAAGTTGGTGCATAGATATCACACATGCCCAACTTGGATAGGAATGTATAGAAATGAACACCGATAACAACATGTGTCATCACATCAGCTAGTTGATCCGCACTCTTAATGTAAGGAACCTCTATTATGCCAGAATTTAGATAATCCTTGATGTAATTCCTGTCAAGTTCAACATGCTTGGTTCGATCGTGCTGCACTGGATTATTAGCTATCTTAATGGCAGCCGTGTTATCACAAAAGAGCACGATAGGTTTCTGAGGGCCATAACCGAGTTCTCCTAAAAGAATACATAACCAAGGAAGCTCTGTAGTAGCATGATGAAGTGCACAATATTCAGCTTCCGCACTAGATAGAGAAACCACATTTTGTTTCTTACTTCTCCAAGTCACCAAATTACCTCCCACAAATGACACATACCCTGAAGTAGACTTTCTGTCCAATCTAGATCCAGCAAAGTCAGAGTCAGTATATTCCATGATATCTAGGTGTCCATCTAGGTGTCCATGCCTGGAGAACATAATACCTATACCCGAAGAGGACTTCAGATACGCTAAAATACAAATTATGCATGAATTAACTCACAACACTAACTGCATATGATATGTCAGGTTTAGTATGAGTTAAATAGATCAACTTCCCTACTAACCTTTGATATCTCTCCTTGTTCGTTGGAAATTGATCGGGATAGATAGTGAGACTATGGTTTACCTTAATAGGAGTATCCACAGGTTTGCAGGCTAAGTTACTAGTTTCAGCCAAGAGAGAAAAATTCCTTACTTGGATCAAGATACTTCAATGTCTAAGAAGTATTTTAGATCCCCCAAATCCTTCATCTCGAACTCCTTATCCAAACAACTCTGAAGCTTTTCTATCTCACTTATATTACTACCTGTAACAATCATGTCATCAACATAAACAATAAGTAAGGTAATATCATCACCATCTCTTTTATAGAACAGAGTGTGATCTGCCAAAGCTTGCTTAAAACCATACTCCTTCATTGAGTAGCTCAACCTACCAAACCAAGCTCTCGACAACTGTTTCAAACCATATAACGCCTTCTTCAGCTTGCATACCTTTGCTTCCTTTGTTGTAAATCCTGTAGGAGGATCTATATACACTTCCTCTATCAAATCACCATGAAGAAAGGCATTCTTCACATCAAACTGTAGTAATGGCCAGTCTAGATTAACAGCAAGAGAAAGCATAACTCTAACAGTATTCATCTTGGCTATAAAAGCAAAGGTCTCTTGATAGTCAATCCTATACGTCTGAGTGTAACCTTTGGTAACTAATTTGGCCTTGTATCTATCAATTGTCCCATCCGACTTGTACTTTACTGTAAACACCCATTTACATCCCATTGTCTTCTTATTCAGATGTAACTTAACCATTTCCCAAGTAGAATTCCTCTGAAGGGTTTTCATTTCTTCTACCATAGCAGACTTCCATTTGGGATCTCCAAGAGCTTCCTAAAAATGACTAGGAATAGACACAGAAGATAACTGAAGGGCAAAAGCTAGGTGAGACTTAGACAAGCAATGATAAGAGATAAAGTCAGAAATTGGATAAACAACATTAGAAGATGATTTGGAAAAACCCGACCTATTAGGCTCTTTACGGTCACGAAGAGGATATCTCATACCCATAGTATTTTCTAAATCTGTAGGGTTAGAATCTAAAATATCATCTAAAGTGGGAGCTATAGGTGAAGAAATATGTACCTCAGTAAAAATCTGTACCATAGGGTCAATCGCGAAAGAGTCATCCGAAGGCATGTTAGTATCATCAAGTGGAGTAATGGAGTCAAGAGTAACACCTCTGTTCCGTCTTATGTAACATTTTTTAAACAGCCGAGCTGGCCTCTCACTCACTAGATTCAGCCTCCATAGGATCAGAAGCATCTAAAGACTCCCCCTCACTTATAATAGCTGAATCCTCCACCTTACCCGAAATCCACTCTTTTTTCTTCCAACCATAGTCGTTCCTCTTCCTTACTACTAATCTCCCCCTAATGAGGAACAAGAGATACATTCCCAGAAAAATAGAACACCCGTTCACAAAACTGAAGATCTATGGACACAGTATTTACCTGTAGGAGGATGAAAACATTTATAGCCTTTTTGAGAATTTGGGTAACCCAAAAACACACATTTTAAAGCACCTATGAAGTGGGTGCACATAAATATAACACACAACCAAAAACCTTAGAGCAAATGTTAAGAGCTTAAGGGATATGGTGAAAATGTGACAACAACCTCAAAGGAGTTTAATAGTTAATGACACGTGTAAGCATTCGGTTGATAAGATAGGCAGTGGTCATGACAGCATCAGCTCAAAAATGTTCAGGAACATGTATAGTAAAACATAAAGTCTGAGCCACCTCGAGATGTCGGTTTTTATGTTCCACTATGTCATTCTGTTGTGGTGTGTAGACACGTTGTCGAATGGAGGATGCCATGTTGTTTGAAGAAATCAGCCAGAGGCCGATTTACAAACTCAAAACCATTGTCAAAATGAAAAACCTAAACTAGAGTATGAAATTGTGTGACAATCATTTGGTAAAATTAGGGAATAACATGTATAACATCACTTTTAGATTTCAGCAAATATATCCAACTCACCCTAGTACAATCATCAATAAAAGACACAAAATATTTATGACCTGAAGTAGAAGGAGCAAAAAAAGGACCCTAAACATCATTATAAACACATGAAAAAGGAATTGAACTTTTATTGAAACTTATTTTAAAAGGAACAAAATGATTTATAGCATAAATGCATTGTTCACACTTTAAACTAGAAGCAGAAATATTGTAAAACAGCTGAGGAAATAAGCGTTCTAAATAGGCAAACGATGAGTGCCTTCAACGATATTGCCATAAAATAATTTTCTCTGTCAAGTGTTTCGTTCCCTACTTGGAATCTTTGGCTAGACTCGGATTTCAATGCTCTCGCCTCCTCCCAGTAATATAGACCTCCTCTCTCTCTACCAGTGTCAATAGATATCTTCGTGAGATTGTCCTGAAACACACAGTGAGTAGGATAAAATGTTACAGAACAATTAAGATGTTTGATAATTTGGCTAATAAAGAGAAGATTATTAAAGAGATTAGGAGCAAGTAACACAGAAGACAAGGAAAAAGTAGGTGAGAGTGAGACATTCCCAACCCCAATAATCGACATGGGAGTCCCATTAACAACCTAAACAGACTTAACATGTGAAGACATTAGAGAAGTAATTAGAGAGAAATTACTGGTCATATGATCAGTAGCTCCTGAATCAATAACCCAAGTGTTGTTAGTAGAAGAAAGTAATACCAAACTAGGATTACCTTCATGATTGGACACTCAAGAGGCCTAAGAAGCATAAGATGGAGAAGCCTCAGTTAAAGCAACATGAGGGGGTTTCATGTTGCTTTTCCTCTCAACTTGCTTGAGTTTATACCACTCCGGGTAGCCGTGCTTCTTCCAGCAATTATCAACCATATGTGTGATACTATTGCAGTGTGTAGAGGCAAGTGAGAGGACCAGTAGGAGGGGTTGGTTGAAAATTGCCCTTCTGGACAGTAAGTGCTGAAGCCTCAGAACGATCATCAGTACCCATGGTAACCTATCTCTGCACTTCGCGACAAACCAGTGAATATGCTTCTTCCAGGCTTGGTAAAGGCAAGGTAGCTAGAACATGACTACTGACTTGATCCAGGTTGTGATTAAGACCTGCAAGAAACATGTAAACCTGATCCTCTACTATACGCTTCATGTACTTCTCAAAATCTGCAGTACACTTCATATCATTGGGTCGTTGATAATCTAACTACATGAAAACGGAGTTCAGCTCATTGTAGTATTCTGGGAGAGGTCGACCATCCTGATGCAATTGAAACGTCTTCTTCATCGGTTCATAGACTTGAGATGAATAAGAGGCATCAAAATAACTCTTCTTAACAGTATCCCACACTTCCTTAGCCATTCCACACTACACAAAATGTGAAATCAGATTGGTAATCATGTAATTGATAAGCCAAGACTTAACAAGTGCATCTTCAGCTTCTCATTCATCATAGCTCGGGTCACTCTCCAAGGGTGCAATCTTCCTTCATGTGATATATCCCCTCTTCTTTCTACTAGTAATGTGCATCTCCAAAACCTTAGACCAAATACGGTAATTTGTACCATCCAATTTAATAGGGATCGAAGTATTTGTCTCTTGAATGGTGACGGTGGGTTGCATCTTGCTATCAGGAACAACAGGGACCTTAGTATTAAACACAAAAGGAATGTCGACAGCCATGTTATTGAGAGATGATGCGGCTAAGGTTTAGCTAGAAAATTGATGGTTTTGATAGAGAAGAGAGGTTGTCCGACCACACAAAAGGAGAGCGCAAGTTGCTTTTGCAAGGTGTGGCAGCAGATCTTTTAATTAGGTTTAGGGCAAAGAAAAGAAAAGGGCAGCGGACAAAATTCTCTTCTTTTTTTTTTTTTTGCTCTAATACCAAGTAGAATTTTAAGATTTAATATTGTGATGTTTTATTCTTCTCTCAATGGAGGTATATATAGATATACAAGAGTAGTGAACAAATAAATAGTGTGGGGACCACATAAGAGTGGAGACAAGTAAAAGAATTCCTAACTAAATAAGTAAATATAATATTTACATTCCAACTCTTTGATGGGGAATAGGGGATGGTTATCTAGATAATTATTCGTCCTACATCACACTTATACTTTTTTCACTTGATAAATGAAGATCTGCAACGATTCTCAAATGTATTTAACAAAGAGTTGTAGTCTATACAATCTATCAACAACACTGGCATATGTATAATCTAAAGTTTTTATTTGTGTCTTTAATACATCACCAAAATTCAAATATGATGATCAAAACTATCAACATGCTACTTAGTTTTTGACTTGAAAAGAGTTACATAAAGATCACAACCCATTTGCATTCAATATTTTAATAAATATACCAATATGAAACATCCAACTTGGTTGAAAAATGATCTTCAAGCCAACTGTCAAACCATTAAGGTAACTATACTTATTATCATGTTTTCCCTCAAGGAAACTGCCCTATGGCTCTCAATATTGAGTGCTAACTCTGCTAAGATAATTAAGTTTACTGCAAATGTATTCTGACTCTCTTCTACTGCTGGCAATTTAGACTTGGTGTTGGAGCTGTAGTGAAGAAGCTGAAGGAAAGTATTGGATGTCGTTCTTTCTGAGTAAATGTGTGGAAGAGGTGTTCTATTATATCATCTATGTTCTGTAGACTGAGTATAAGGGTGATGAAATCTAGAGAAAGAGAAGAATATGAATTATCCATCTTATCTTCCTCAAATGTAATAATAAAGCTGTGGCAGGAAGTTTCTTGTAAGCTTCTTAATTAGTAGAGCATGATGTTGGTTGTTTGTGAATGTCATTTGAGTTCTTGCACACTTCAATTTCATCTGGACACCTGACACATGGTTGTTCAGTTTAAACTATTAAAATCAACCTTGTTCAATCTTACTGTATAGAACTTCATACCATAATCAACATCTGTAAATGGTGAGCAATTAGTTGATTATGGGTTTATCATTTTACAGCTTTTGGATGTTAAATTTTATACACCTAATATCCACGCCAAACACTTCTATGTTTGTGTTGTTGGTCAACATTGTGCTATCTAATAACTCAAGCAGGTAGATTTGAGTGTCCAACTGACATGTTGATTCATCTCAACTTCAACAAAAAAGAATCAAGAGAATCATTGCTTATAGATCAGGATATTCTGTTCTAGTTCTTTGTTGTAGATTTTTTATTCATGAAAAAAATTAAAAGTTCAAGAACAAGAGCTAGAAGAATTAGGGCCCCACCTCATAGCATTATGTTTTGATGAGGCAGGCAACTGCATAGTCCCAACTTATACTGGTAGAGGCTCTTCCATCAGAACTCCACCCATATCCATCCTCCAAGATTGATCAACTAGAGATACCAACTCTCTGCAAGAAAAAGCACCAGAATCTCCTTGAGCGAAATGTACAAATGTATTCATATTATCAACAGAAAACAAGTTGAGTGAACACATAAATACAGTGTTATAAAATAGCATAAGGTTCAGATGCTTAGACTGTGGAACTCATCAATCTAAATGATACTGGGTTCAGTGAAACAAATTTAACTTTAGACCTCAAGAAAACAGATTGGTTTTACATTGAAGTTAAACGGAGTCTATTGGCTTTTGGATAAATTAGTGTTAGTCTGCTTTATTTTACAACATAGTTAGACTTGTATGAAATAGCAGCATTCAAAGATTCAATTAGACAGCACTTATATTTTTCTTCAAAAGAAGAGATATAACCACATTACAAGGCTGATTGGATAACTATAACCCTTTTATATTCTGGAGACTTCTTGACATAAAATGATTTTATCCATCCCCAATATAAAGCAGCAAAAAAAAAAAAACAATGTCAGTGGAGTTCAGTATTTGCTCCTCACAATCTACCAATTATCATAACTTCTTCATCTCTGGTATGCCAATAACAAGTCCAGTTATCAGCTATGCTGAACCATTTAAGACACTGAAAAAAAAAAAAAAAAAGGTCCCCATTGTCCTGTTTTTCCAATCTGACTCTTGTTGTCCAACTACTTGTACAGTTGTATCCATATCATGAATTATAATTGATATTTATGATTAAAAACATCGGATCCAATTTTTCCATAGGACATTCTAATGCCCTCTAGTAAAATGATCTTTGTCACCATGCAAGGGTGGCAAAAATTATAAATTACAGTTCTCAAAATGGGCAGTAGAACTTAATATCATTGTTCTCAAACTCTATTAAGATAACATATGGATGACTATTAAAATAATGTAACAACAATAATTTTAAAGAAAGAATTGAAAGAGAAAGATTTACTTGAGGTCATGACTGACGACAAGTATGGTTAATTCTTTCTTCAGATGCTTCAAGAGCTTCACAACATCTGCACGGGCCTTCCAGTCTGCTTTCCAGAATTGCATAAGCAATAATTTGGGTTAAAGTTGCTAACACACTTAGAGAAATGTGATGCTAGATGATAAGTTTAATATGCTGAAAAATATAACACAACCGCATGAATTGGTATTCAATTATCCCACCTATAAATTTAAAACTTTGGTGGAACTAGAATTTACTAACTAGAAGAGATCATCTTAGAATAAGTTTCTTACATTTTCCTATTTTCCTTTAATATCCATTTCTTAAAGTAGTAATCTTACATGAATTCAGGCAAGAAATTTTTTTCAAACAATAATGTGTAAGAAATTAATCTATAAACAAGAATATATCTATCAGTTAACAAGTTCACAAAGGAGAGAATGAAATACATGCTAGGCATAAAAAAACAAGTTCTACTGTGTTTATTGCTTAATGTATAGTGAAATAGTTCATAATTGAATGAATTGGGTAGATGAAACATAATATGTCATGTACAAAATTATTTACTACACCCTAATAGTACACATTACAATAGAAAAATTATCAGAATAATTTGAACTAGTAAATGTTAGAGATCATGTAAATAATCCATGGAGCTGAGTTGGTTTATCATAACATTAATACTCGGTAGAAAAATTTAGCAAATTAGTATGCTGATTGTGCCAAATTCCTAAAATTCAAAGAAAATAATTGATGATCAACAGTTGCTACTTAGAAAATAGAATTTTAAAATGTGCAAGCTAGAGTCCCAAATAAAGCTGGAAGTTAATAATCCAGATTCAAGTCAAACAAGTAACTCATGCAACCTAAAACTGATCTGGCAGTTTCAGCCAATATTCAGCATGATGGCAAAAAGAGCAAGAAGAGGCCTTTCTTAATTACCAAAGCTCAAAGATGTTTTGCAGACAGTTTGGGGAGAGAGAGGTACACAATTACAGGGATTGCATGTGCTTAATTGTTGCCTTGTTGGATTCAATTTTAAAGAAGTCTAGATCTATAGAGTTACACAAAGTGCAGGAAAATCATTAATGCAGAAAATAAAACACAATGAACAAGATATCATACCAAGACCAGCTAGAGGTTCATCCAATATCAATAGATCTGGGATTTGTACCTGAAGAATAAAATTTAATCAAAATTAAGCAGTCAACTCATGCCACAAATATGCACAGTTAGAATAGCAAACTTCTAAAACCAAGGCCGAAAATGAAAATGATAAAATAACTTCTAAATCCATGTGTTTTTAGCATCTTAACAATTATATGTTGCATGAATTTTCTGCATCTGTGAATTAGGGTAAATTGATATACAAGTTCTCACCAGTTGAATTGCCAATGCAAGACGACGTTTATAACCACCACTTAGAGAATGAGGATCCTTGTCCAAAGAGATCCCACTCAATCCAACCTAAGGGTCATCAATTACCATTCTATTCTTTAGTTTTGCAATTACATATAACAAACCAACCAAGTTAAATAATCAAGAGAATTTGAAGAAGGGAGAAAGGGTATCGAATTGTTACATAAAAGGAGGTAGAAAGAGACAGAGGGAAAAAAAGAATATACGGAGAACATTTAAAATAAAAAAAATAAAAAATAAAAAAAAAGTGGAAGGATTATAGATACCCAATTGACAGCTCTTTGAAGATTCAAAGCAAGATACTCCTTCAATTGAAGTTCACCACTTTGCCTTGGCCACCCAAATATAACTTCATCAAGCACATTATCTGCCACAAAATACCTAGCTAGCAACACGATACTTTCTTAAAAACTTGTCAATGCAACCTAAGATACATTAAAGAGACAAATATCTCGAAGAGAGACAAATTATTAAGAAGTGAGAAACAATGCAGTGAAGTATGACTACATTGTTACAGGAAACACTCTCCTAAACACTGAAATCAAATAGAACTAAAGATAACATGAAAAAATTCATTGAAAACAGATGTATCATATCAAAACTTCCATGAAGGACATGAACATTTCATTTGTTGTTGATATAAGGACATTTTCAATGACTTTTTTCATGAACAGATTAGTAATATACAAGTTTCTGAGATTCTCGAAATTCTTATCAAAAACGAAAGAAGGTGAAACAGTTCAATTGGTTTCGGATACCTCTCAGGAAACTGAAAGACAATGCCCACTCTTTCCGGAGGTAACGGTTCGGATGACATATTTGGTTTGCCATCATGCCCATATTTTTGAACATAAATGGAACCTGATGTAGGTTTGCTTAGCCCTGCAAGAAGCTGAAAGATGAAGGAAAGGGTAAACACTTACAAGATAAGAACTCACGGGGGTTAACAAAATGAACATTATAAGCTTCCACTGGAGAGAAGAAAACCAAACACAAGGGAAGTAGTCAACCTGCAAGAGAGTAGTTTTCCCACTTCCACTCTGTCCAAATATCAAGCCAAGACTGCAGCAATTGACACAAAAATTAAGTACATGACTGTAATAGAGATATGCAGGAGTCTACTGCTAGCATGTCATAATTACGGGAAAATGACTATGGGGTGAGACAGGATGCTCCAACTTCTTATGCTCCAACCTCATGAAACTTTCCAGACAATTTTATCTAAATTAATAGATCACAGTATCTATCTCATTCATACTGCAGACCTTACAAATACAGCAAATGATTAAGAAAAACCTGCTGAAAAACTATCTTCCAACAGTAACACCCAAGCAACACCAACCGAATGAAAATGAAAACTCACACCACAGAATTTTAAATTGCTATAAATGAAATCAGACCACAAAACATACCTTTTCTCAGGAAGGGAAAAACTAACTCCATTTAAGATGTTGAGCTGTGTCCCCGGAGGTCGATAACAGACATCCCTAACCTTGAAGTAACAAATTACATTGTTTCGATAACTTCAGCACTTTCAGCTATACATTCAATTATAGCAAACAAACTGCTATATACCCATTCATGACACATAAATAAATAAATAAATAAATAAAAATAATAATAATAAATAAATAAAAGAATATTCCTCACAATTAGGTGCTCTATACTCCCTGACTCCCTGTGATATTGAAATCCAAGCAATCCATTTGTATGACCAACATGGGATTTCCTGATCAGTAGGGATTCATGCAATGTACGCAATTCATCGTAGGGATTATAGTCTCCATGGTAAAATTACACAAAACACTAAATGCAAGAAACAAACAACAAAATTGCACTACTAGGAAACCATGTTCATTTGATATAATATTACAATTTTCAAGTTTTTCTAGCAAACTAATAAGTAATTTTCAACTTTTCATGTACATTTTGAATACAGAGGTACAATCTAAACATCCAAATTCATAGAGTATTTCCTAAATTAATCCTTTTAACAACACCACTCTTCAATCTGATTCAACTCTATTGAGTGGTCCCATTTATAAAATTTTTGATCTATCTGCAGATCAATATCATTAATTTGACGACGGCTAAGCAGCTCCCAATTAATTGCTCCTTACTAGAATTTAAATAAAATCGAATGGCTTCTTCGTTAGTTAATTTGAATTCCGTAAACTAAACAGTAAAATATATAGCCATTCTCGATAACCTGACTAAAAAAAAACTCACTTCAATGCAAGAATAATCACAGGAGATTACACCAGCTTGAGTTCTTCTAAAATTCACTCTGTAGAAAAGTAAATTAATCGAGGTTAATCAAAATTTAAAACATCAATTAAGCAAGTCAAATAAGATGAAAAAAGTATTATCATTCTAAATTACTTTACCTGGAACGTGATTTTCGTGAAATCAAGCTCGGGAATTCAAATTGTTTACAGTGAATTGGAGACGAGAGAGCCACATAGCTTGCCATGACAACAACAGTCTACAGTGAATGAAATGTAACCTTGGCTTGGGAGATTGAGAGGCTCAGCGAAATCACGTGACGAGAATCCAAGCAATAGAGTCACGTGCCCCTTGATGATTTTGCAAGGGGAAATTACATGGAATTCCCTGAGGCTTGGTCTTAATACGCCTAGATGGAAATCTTCCAGTATTCTACATACACACCCTCCTTACACATAGGACACCGTTTGGTACGTGAGATTGGATTAGACTATTTTATGAGATTTGATATAATTGAAATGAGATTGCCATTTGTTTCTTGAAAATTATAAGTGCATAATAGATCTTAATGGTTAAAACACTCTAACTTGTTTTTACTTTAGATGTTATCACTTAAATATTGAGTGGTTTTCTTTTTACTATTATAACCCTAATTTTATGTATTTCATTTTAATAATAATATTATTATTATTTTGAAATGGATTTTAATATTATTTAAAATAAATAGTAATAATTTAATTATGTTATTATAAATAAATAAAAATATAAATTTTAAGATTTTATTTATAAAAAACAAAAACAAAAAAAAAACCCTGATGAAGGTTTCTTCCTTATCGATTTCTCAAGAAAAGGCCAAGAGGTCTCCTCTAGCAGTATTAACAGAGACCACTAGCCTCTGTCGTTAATTTTAGAGTTCCATTACAATTTACAACGAATAAGAGGATGCATAACCTCCTCCCATTAATTAGGAAGAGGTCGGCCTCCTTCCCTTAAACGTAGGAAGGAGGCTAATTGACCTCTTATGTTCATGATTCATGGAGGTGGCGCTATTGTCACCTCCTCATCCTCCTCCTTTAATATTCAATTTTAAGATTAGGGTTAGCGTTTGATTAAATTGGGGATTTTTTTTTTTTGTTAATGAGGTGTTTTTGGTAATAATTTAATTACATGATGTCGTTTTAGGAAATTAATATTAACGTGTTAATTATTACTTTCTTAATAAGTGAAAGGTAAGAGCTTGCTGCTTTTTAATTTAAGTTATTATTATCTTAATTTAAAATATAAGGGAAAAAATAAACCGACAAAATCCACTTATTTTAATACTTAAGATTTAAGTATTGAAAAACAAATTACATTTAAATTAATATTATGTTGTGTTTGGAAAATATTAGACGGTACTATATTAATATTATATATTTTTTATAAAACATAGGGATTAGAGTCATTACACTAAATTTGATAATATATTGAAATTAAATAAAAAATTAATGAAATCAGTTTTTTTTCAACAAAATAAATATTTTAATCATATATCATTGCATTGATATAAAAATAATGATATATTGTTTAATTATAAAATCTAAAAGTATTTTATTTATTAAAAAAAATTATACGTAGTCCAAAATTAAAAGCATTTATGAAACACCCAACCAATCCGGTGGTGGCCCAAAAAGTGGGAGAGGGAGTCCAATTCCCCTGATCCTATCCACCAAACACACCCCAACGGTTGTTAAGTCTTTCATCACTTCACTCACTTTTACAGTTTGACTTATGAAAATACTTACAATGCCCTTAGATTATGTAATAAATAATCTAAAACCGTCTCCGATGCATATAACAATGACAATGTTAAATTTGACACAAAAAATAGTTAAATGCTATATTTGTTACATCATTTTAGCATTGTACTTCGATGTATAATTCTATTTGAAATGTTATTTCTTATTTTTAAAATTTAAAATTATAAAAGTAACTGCATTCAATACAATTAAAAAACGGTATTTTTGTAATTAAAGAAGCACAAAGAATAGCATATGCCAAATGGATTAAGATTCTCTTCTTGGCTTGTTTTTCCTTGATTTTTCATAATCCAATGACACCTAAGCAAAATACAAAATACATTGTCAATATTGGTTCACTTTTTTCTCTCTCATGCAACTTGGTATTTGAATTACACTTAAAGAATGTCAAGAAAAAACAGGGACCAAGGAGAGGATCTCAACTCATGTCAAATTTGACATAACATTTGACGTTGCATTAGAGCATGTTTTTTTTTTTTTTTTTTTTTTTTTTTGGACAACACTTGAGTATTAACCAACCAATGAGGTTTTACCATATGATCTATTTATGAAAAATATAAGGAGATAAATGTAAAAGGTTAAGAGAAAAAAATCATACTGTAACACCCTATTAGTAGGGTCAATACCTTGGATACCGAAGCAATTTTTTTTATTTATTATTTTTTATATATACTTAAAGCTAAGAGCATCTCTAAAAGACTCTTCAAATAAGATATTTCTATAAATCAAACGAGCCACATATTTGGCTCCAACAGACTCTTCAAATGAGATTCTTCAAATAAGATTTTGTTTATCACTCTTTAATATTGAAGAGTAATTTCTCTCTCTTCAATTATTATATTAGTTTTTATATCCCATCATCATTAATATTTATCACCTATATCATTTATCTTTTTAATTAATTTCAATTAATATATAATAAGTTTTAATTTATAAATTTTATCATCGTAAAAATTATAAGAAAGTTCTCATCTAGATCTTTAAAATAAAACTAATATTGAATATTTAATAGGGAAAAGATCATTTTCCCCCTTAACCTTTACCCTATTATAAAAGTGAGGACGTGGTTTCTCAAAATTAACCGGTTTCCCCCCTTAAATGAAAATAATATTCGAACACCCCCTTTTGTTAACTTTATCAACGGAAAAGCTAATAAATTGGATTAAAAGACGATTTTACCCTCCATTGCCTTTAAGAAAATGAAAATTAAAAATAATAATTAAAAAAATAATAATGGATCTCCACCGTCCATCTCAAAGATAAATTAAAAACAAAATAAAACATAAATTAAAAATAAAACAAAATATAAAAAACAATTTTTAAATAATAATATACACATTTTAAAACAATTTTTTTAATTAATTTGAATTCAGTAGAGATAATAAAAATCCAACACTTTCCCAGCAACCAAACACTGAAACCCAGAAAATTCTATATATTAAAAAACCCAGAATTAATTTTAATTCTGTAGGCATATAAAAAAATCTTGTATATTTTCTATTTTCCCACACTTTCCGAACAACCAAACACAAACCCAGAACAATAATGAAACCCAGAAAATTCCCAAATTCATCATCAGATTATAACCCACCACCATCACTGTCATCACCAGACCACGCCCACACAAGATTCAACATCATCATCATCTTTGAACCCAGTTCTGGGTTCAACATCATCATTATCTTCAACCAAACCCTAAACCCAGATTCAACCAAGCCCAGAACCATCCCAATCAACCAAAACCTAGTTATCAATCTCAGCCAAAATTGGAAACACAACACAGAAATCAAACCCACAGAAACTTACATAAGCCACCATCACTGTCAAACCCACATAAACCACCATCACTGTCAAACCCACATAAACCACCACTGGTGGTCGAATCAAATCACCACCAGTGGCCAGATCAAAACCATTTTCTTCCCTCTCTACTTTCTCGCTCATCGAATCTACGCCCAAACCGATTCTTTCTCGAGAACACAAACCTCTTCCTCTCTTCTTTCTCGCTCATCAAATCTATGAACAAACATCGCCTAATCTGGGTTTGCGACGCTCGATCTGCATAGTTTTAATATTTTTTTTATTTGGGTTTGGTTTGGTTCGGTTGAGGGTTTGATGGTTGATTGATTTGGTATCAATTTGAAGTTTATGATTTGGGTTTGAGGTTTTTGATTTGGGGGTGTGGTGGGGTGTTGAAGATGATCATGAACATCACAATGATCATGTTGATGATGAGATGGATCGATCGTGGTAGTGGAATCGGTTTGAGTTTTATGTTTAAATTTTTTTTTTTTTTTTTTTTTTTTGAGTTGGATCTGATGGAGATCACTAGAGACACAATTTTGTTTGTTTTATTTATTGTTTATTTCATTAAGCATTGTGGAGGAGTGATGTGGCATGATCTCCTCCACCCATTTATTTATTTTTATTTAATATATTATTAATTGTTTATTATTATTTTTATTTAATATATTATTAATTGTCCCTACTGGTGAGTTTACGAATTTACCCCCCAACAGTAACGGTCAACCCTGACTTTGGATGGTTTTCCTAATAGAAGGGGGTGTTTGTTAAATAAGTCTGTTCTGAGGGGGTCATCTTTCTAAAGTCGAGAAACCATGCCCTCACCTTTCTAATATAGTAAACCTCAGGGAGGAAAATGATTAAATCCCTATTTAATAATATAATAATGCTAAACATCTCACCTATAATCTCATAATTTCCATCACAATACACGTGGTAGCCGATGTGTCACTTGGTGAGTGGACATACATTAATTGATACGTCTCTTTTACTAATGTATTCACTTATCAATTAATGTTTGTCCACTCACCAAGTGACATTTCAGCTGCCACGTGTGTTGGAATGAAAATGGTGTGATTGTAGGTGGAACGTGTGGCATTACTGTTAATAATAACATATTAATAATTTGAAAAGTTATTATTTCTAACTTGAAAAAATGGATGGTAATTAGATTTGTTGGTGGGGAAAGGGGAATTTGAGTTATTTCATTAAAATAATATAAACTTATTTCTAATTGAAGAGTTTTTTGGAAGAGCTCTTCTTTTTTTATTCGTCAAATTGTCACATACGTAAGTAAATAGATATTTGAAAAGTGAAAACAGAAGAATCTTTTGGGAATACTCTAAATTATAGTATTGACACATTAAAATAATGTTGTATTAAATTAAAGATTTTCTAACGGTAAGTACTAGGAAATCTTCTCAAATTGCTTCGACTAATGGAGAAGTTTGAACATATACTTGATTTCTTGAAGCCAACAACCCCAACGGCTAAAAAATATATATATATATATAAAATAAAGTTCAGCCATTAATTCAATTCATTAAGAACCACAATCCACAAAGCCGCCCATAGGCCATACCATAAATTTATTGTTTTTGGGCCCCTGCACTAACCAAAACTCAAATGTGAATGTTTGACCTTTCATTTTAGTCCCACTGTTTACACTTTACATATTGTCTAATCATGAACAAAAAATATCTGGTTTGGGAAGTTTCTGTCTATTTTAAGCCATCGCTTTGTTCTCCCGGGCCATTTCATATTAGTACACAACAACTCCCACAACCTCAATATCGACGGAGTTGTGTATCACCTTTCGGCACATGCGATATATCTCCTCACTCGTAATATGAAGTTCTCAATTTATCATTCCTATTTTACAACGTCTTTTCTCTTTAATTTTGTGAGGTAGTTATTTAGATTTCGACAGATAACAATAGATCGATAATTTATTATTATTATTATTATTTTTCTATCTAAAACATTTATAGATAATATTGTACATTTAAAGATAAGTAATACTGCTTTATCAAAATCTAATACCCATATAATATCACTCTAATCCATTCATTTAAATCAAACAAATATAATACAATTTGAATAAACATTCATTTTAATCAAGCGATTCTAATCAAATTTGAATAAAATAAAATTATTGTTTAAATATAATGTAAGTAAAAACAAAAAAAAAAAAAAAACAAAAAAATCTATCAAATTTATATACGTCATAATAAAGATCAGATTAGATCGATAGAAGAAGATCCAAACGGACCAAATTCAAACACCGGTGGATGGTGAGGACCGTGGACAGTGGTCGACAAGTTGAGTGATACAGTTGGGTGGCGTTTGGCACTAGTCTCGTGTTATCCATTTACCAAAACATGGAGTGTTATCAATGTACAACTGCTTTTAGGTATCAGTGATGAACGATGGTCATCACATTACGTATCCTGGTCGCATCAAACACAAATACAAAGACAAACAAATTACACGTAATCTTTTCCCCAGGTCCTCTATAAATTATATATCACCAATCACCAATCACCAACCACTCACTGCTCTTTCTTTCTTTCTTTCTTTCTGATTCTAAACACAGCAAGATCCGTCCTTTACGCTTCACTTTAAGGTAAAGTACTCCGTATCTGTATCTGATCTCTGTTTTTATATTTTGTTTGGCTTTGATTGATTGAAGAGTGTGTGTGTATTGTATTGATGTTAATGGGATTTTGATTTTAACATACAGTAGTAAGTAGTCGGGTTTTTGAGAATGTTAAATCCAGTGAAGAAAGTGTTGCTTACGTCTGATGGGGACGAGATTTCGCTCAACATTGCTTTTCATTTAGCCAAACAAGGATGCAGGTCCATCTTCACACTCATCTTCTTCTTCTTCCTCCACTTCTATTTTATATTTTATCATTATTACTTTTTCTCGGAAAACAAAGAAATCTAGATATGGCAGTATTGTTTATGGGTTATTTTTCTTTTTCAATAAAGAGGGTTGTGCCGTGGTGGGTTCTTTTAATAAACTAATACACACATCGGGTTCTTAAATATATCGTTAAATATTCAATTTTTAATTCTTTATTTGGTTGGGGAGCAGATTGGTTTTGATGGGAAACGAGAGCCGTCTTCGAAGCTTTGGAGAGAAAATAAGAGGTTTGGTGAAGGGAGTTGAAGCAGTGGAGGTGGTTGGGTTGGATATGGTAGAGGAAAGAGAAGCAGCTTTTGATGAAGCAGTGGACAAAGCATGCAAGATTTTGGGCAATTTCAATGCTTTCGTGCATTGTTACATATATGAAGGTATGTCTTCTTCGCTATAATTTGGAAGTCAATTTTGATTCAACTTCCAGTAAAAGTATCTGAGACCATACAACTAATGTAAAAGTAGTTGTCTAGACTGACAATCACAGGCACATGGACATAAGTAGTAAAAGCAGTAATCTTGTCATTGACTAATTGGCCAAGGAATAAGAGTTTTAATATTCAAATTTTTGAATCTGTTATCTATTAGCATGTGCTGTCCAGGATTATATAATGATTTATTTTTTGTTTTGTGCTCATCATTTACTGTCCAGGACTACAAAATGATGGCTTTTTACCTTTTTTTTTTCCTTTCTGTGATTTCTACTATTTTGGGTTGTGATGGTGAAATGAAGTATTATGCATCATCATCACTCAAATGGGAATACAAACTTCTTCTTTCCTGATTTTTGCTGCTGATGATGTCTATACAAATCAGTTCTCAGGCAATATGCAACATCATCACCACCATGATAAATAAATAAAATAAAAAATAAAAAACTGGAATTATTGCTACAACCCATTTCCTCTGCTTATCAGAATTTGAAACGAGGTTCAATTTTTAGAAAAATACACAATCACATGCACTGGAAATTAGACACCAAAATTTTTGACTTAGTGGTGGACTACAGTGAACTGATGTATTGTGTTTGTGGGTGCAACAGTGAAAAATGGAAAAATTAACAATTCTTTAATTGTTGATGATGATAGGTGATGGCGATTGCTATCAGCATAAAGATAACAGTAAATCTGTGTTATACCGTAATCTTTTTGAAGTTCAATTGATAGCAGATTTTCAGGAGTGCATCTCATAGGAAGAGATGGCATGTTTTCAAAGAAACAATGAAATTTAAGTTTGAGAGCTTATCTATGAACAATTTCCCCTTCTTCGAACTATAGATGACCCCCAGGATTAGATATTATATGCTTATCTTAAATGAATTCTTATATTTATTTAAATCTTTTTGTGTTGTATATTGTGCCAGATGCAATGCAGTTGTAAGGTAGACAAACTTATCGTTTCTGATTTTGTGAAACAGGAAAGATGCAAGATCCTCTGGAATTGGCTGAGGACGAGTTCAAAAAATTGGCAAAAATTAATTTTATGGCCGCATGGTTTCTATTAAAGGCTGTTGGCAGAAGAATGCGGGACTATAAGGCTGGAGGTTCCATCGTATTCTTGACCTCAATAATGGGGGCCGAGAGAGGAATTTATCCAGGAGCTGCTGCCTATGGTGCCTGTTCTGCTGGTGTGCAGCAGTTAGTCAGGGTACGTATATTTTATCAGGATTCGAGTTCATAGTCACATCTATTATTTTTGCTAACATATTTTGATACACATCAAAGTTCCTTATATTAATGATATCGACCATCATGAACCCTACGAAAACCTTGTAGTCCCACAAGCTGTTTTGTCATGGCCTTCTCATTTGGAAATCTACTGTGAATCTTCTTGTTATAATAGGTTGCTTTGTGACATAGCTATTGAAGCATTTGCGGTTGATAAGGTGTGTTAGAAATCACTTTTAAGGACCGGTAATTTAAACCAAAAGGATGCTATATTACAGTATGCTCCATCAGATCTTTGGACTTCTATCTTAAAATTATTGAATTGTAGTTGATTCTTCCACACCTTTTGCTGTGAAGCGTTTGGTGCCAATTATTCGAACTGATCATATTTTGGCTGCTTATTTTTCCATGAATACGATTGTTTCATGTGATGAGCAACTAATTTTTCTTGCATGTTACATGGTCATTAGATTTGGGCTTAATTGAAGGGATAGGAGAATACAGGTACGGACAGCATGTAAAGTGAATGTATCTTTTTAAGTATCTAAATCTAGAACTTTTAGACATGGCTATTGAAGTCAATGAAGTGGTTCAGGCCATGTGGCACGCAGGAACTAATGATTGAACAATAAGTAATAATTTGACTTTATAAAGAGGAAGATGCGAGGACTGTCGTGATTGTGTAAGGGAAGGAAAACATATGAGTCTTGGATTAGACAGAGTACTTACTTTGAGTGAGCTAAGTTGCTATACAGGTGTGAGTGACTGATTTCTTTTAACATCTTGAACTTTCTTTGATTATATGAATAACTGATCAAGAAATCTTCATACTTCAATGATTATTTTCTTGGTAAAATGGATGACTTTGTGAATAATGTTAATGCCACCCCATCTCTGTTTTGTACATGTATGAGTCATTCGTGACACTGTGGTAACTTCAAGGGCGGGATTTAAAGGTTTTACATACGCTTAGCTTCTGTGTGGTGAAGACATTATAAATTATGATATCGTCATGCAACGTTTTCCATAATTTGCAATTCTTTTGTTGTTTTGAGTAGTGAACTAATTATGAAAACATCTCTGATTTTGCTATTTCCAGACAGCGGCCTTGGAGATTGGAAAGTACAAGATAACAGTTAATGCTATTGCTCGTGGCTTGCACATACAAGATGAATATCCCAAGTCAGTGGGGAAGGAGAGGGCAGAGAAGCTGGTCAAGGAGGCAGCACCGCTGCACAGATGGTTGGACGTTAAGAATGATCTGGCTTCCACTGTTATCTATTTAATCAGTGATGGTTCGCGCTACATGACCGGAACAACCATATTTGTTGATGGGGCGCAGTCTCTAACCAGGCCCCGGATGCGATCCTATATGTAATTCTTACTCTTATTTATTTGAAGATATATATATATATATATATATATCTATATATATTTATATCAATTCAACAAGGCTTGCTCGCGATCGATTGAGCACCATTTTGTGTTCTGCGAAAAATTAACTGTTAAGTTGGCTAATTGTATGTAAACACATTTATAAAATGAAACACAAGCACACCCTTGAAATGTTTTTCACAAGTCTTGACTTGAGCTCTGTTTATCCAGGAGAGACATGAATTGAAAAATTGGCATTGATTGCGCCATCTATATTCTCTTTATATTGCTATTCAAACATGAACAGCTTGACAGCTACTGCGTAGAATTTCAAGAAAAATCACAAACAGTGATCAACTAAAGGGTACTTCACGACACGCATCATAAATATTGACAGTTTGAAACAATTATTCTCAACTTATTTAAATTTAAGAGAGAAAATATTTGGATTATTCTCAATACCTCCCCGAGTTTTGATATTTTCTAAAAAAAGACCAAATTGTTATATATGCATAAAACCTATCAAAACAATACATTACTAATTACTTCATTCCCATATATAGTAATAGTATAATAAACTTGTGAAATTTGATGTTGATATTTTTTTTGTTACATTAATTTGATGGTTAATCATTCGATTGATCTCTATTCTTAGAAATATGTAGAATAAGAAACACTTGTTATAATATAATTGTGACTTCTGACTTGTGAGTTGTTAGACGTAAATAGTCTAACACCGTGTGCTATATATGAAAAAGGCACTTCATATCATCAGTTGGATCACAAATTATCTTTTGTTTTGTTGCATGGAATGTTTGGGCTCGAAAATTTAGTAGCTTTTTTTTTAGAGTGAGTTTCAATATTATCACCAACTTAATAACTTAAGTTTTAATAGTATTTAAAGTGTGGATCTAACAAAAATACCCTTAAAACACACTTAACAAAAATAAGTCTCGTGTTTTTTTTTTTGTTTTTTTCCGAGATTTATTTCAGTGTTTCCGAGACTTATTGGGTAAAAATGAAAATTTTCAATTTTTTTTTCTGTTTATCTTTTTCATTGACCTCCATTAGAGGTCGAACTAACAAACCTTGATCCATTGGAGGTCCGTTCCATCTCCATTGGTCCTCCATCAATGGAGGTTTTTGAAAGAAAAAAAAAACCCTATAAAAATGACAAAAATGTAATAAAAGAAGGAGATGTTGATATTTTTATGTATTGGTGCTATTTAAATTTAACTTATTAAACTAGTGTTATTTTTAAAAGTCCACATAAAAAGAGTGTTATTTCCCCTTATTTACACCGTAATGTCCTATGTACTTAATTTATTGCATATAGAGTGATAAGTTGAAAAGAAATGAATATAATAAAGATAATTTATTCATTGGCGGCAAACTTGTCCAGTTCAATAAAAATTCTGTCTTTAATCTAAAACATTAACTAAAGGATACTCATAATGGTAGATATCCAATATTTTTGTCCATCATTTATATCCAATTTGATGTGGCAACTAATATAACACTTCCTTATTAGCTGTCACATCATCACACAAAATGAGTTGAATTAAAAATAATAATAATTTGTATTCCTTAAATATAGTACCTTAATATATATATATATATATATATATATATATAATTTAAGTGTGATTATGTGGTGATGTGACAACTGACATGGAAGTGCCATGTCAGCTGCCACATTAAGTTGGATATAAATAATAAACAAAAATGTTGTATATTTACCATTATTCTTAACTAAAGCTACTTGCAATTTATACTTATTAAAAGGTTGTTTACACCTACCAATCTCTATACAAATTATTGATGAAGAAATCAATTAATTAATTAATTTTTTCCTCTATCAATCTCTAACCCCAAACGTAATGTATAAAATAATCAAATCATGATTGATTAATTTAATATGACGTGGTTTCCTTTCTTGAAAATCGTTCGTTCATATGTAATTAGTACATTAATAAATATTACACTATTATATAAATTCGGGGTTTTTTAGGGAGAATGAGGGGAAAGACTCGAACCCGTAACCTCGTGTGCAGGTGTGAAGGGTTTTATCAACGTACTAACCTCATCTCATCTAATAATTAGTACATTAATAACTCTAATGTTTTTCTTGTAGCCAATCGATTTAATCTTAAACATTTGGTGTGTCGCACTATATTGTATTAAGATGTAGGAGTTTAAAATGTATTAAAATAATACAATATAATGTTTGGTTTGTTTTGCACTATTCACGATATTGTATTAGCACGTTAATATATTTTAATTGATCTAATACGGTTAATGTCGTATTAACTAATATAGAATAGAGAGGTTGTATTAGTTAATACATCATAATAAAGTCTAATACAAAATATCATAAAACAAAGGATTGTATAAGGATAATATAGTCCAATCCAATATTCAAATTCAATATAATATAGCATATCAAATGAGCCCATAATATAATATAGCTTAGAGTGATGATATTTGCACCCCTCAAAAACGGTATGTACACATCAAATTAATAAAATTTTAAAAATCCAATATTATCCTTTACTAAAATGACTAAAATGACTAAATAGTTTGTCAGTGCACCCAAAAATTATTATTATGTTTCTTATATCCTAAAACCCTAAAACCCTAAAACCCTTTCTATTTTCTCAAACCCTAACTAATCATATAAATATTATTTTCAAATACAAATTGGAATTGCCTATGGGTTATAGCACCGGTCGAAAGACAATCACGAAATAAAAGGCGGGGCGGAGCTAAGCATCTTCTATTCGCTAGGATAATGCTTTTCCTTTGCTTTTGTGATATGTGTGTTACACCTACATAGCAAAAGCATCGATTGATGTTTGCTTTGTCTGCGTATTGCCTTATACACAACAATACAACACACACTGTAAATATATATTTTTCGGGCAACACATACATAGCAAAAACAGTTTTTGTTGTTGTTGTAACTACGTTGCCGTAATGAAGCTTAAAAAATACTCCTCTATTCATTTTCTCCATTATATGTTCTTTTTAATTATTTTTATATACTACTCTAAAATTTTTATATATATAACACTCTAAAAAAATAGCTCAAAATCCAACTCATTCAGGTATAATTTCTGTACTTAAGAGTTATAAATTATTTTTTTGAAAAATAAGAAATAAAATAAAAAAAATTTAAATAATAAGAAAGTTCATTAGATAATAAAATAGGTGTAGAGGTAGGTGAGGTGTAGTTTAAAAAAAAAAAAAAAAAAAACATTAAAAATAAAGAAAATGTATTTTTGCCATTAAGTGTGGTTTATTTACAAAGTATAGTTTTTTTTAAAATTTAACGGGATGTTATTACAAAAGGGAGGTACATACAGATTTTAAAGGGTGCAAATATCTCTACTCTATAGCTTAATTATTTACTTAAGAATTTTTTGATCAAAACTTTTATGGTTTTTACGGGTCTTAAATCACTTTCAGAAGCTGAAGTAAAAGTTTTGATTAAAAAGTACGGTATTGAATTTTGTTTGTTAAAATTCAATACGGACTAACTAATAAACATAAAACACAAAACCTACAAATTCTCTAGATTGATAGGTTAAAAATAAAATAATGCCGAATTCAGAGGGTAGTCATGACGAATTTTCTTAAGTGTGATGTAAATGCTGACAATTTGTGGAAAAATTGAAAGTGATTTATGAGATGGAAATGGGAAGCATGATATATACTATATAAATTTGAGGCTTGTGATGGTTTAAAGTTTCAAACTTCAAAGTAAGTTTGAAAAATCTAAGCAAAGTTTAGAGAATCAAAACAAAAAACCCTAGCTTTTTCAAATTGATTAGAAGGGCTGCGCAAACCTAACTTCCTCACAGTACTTATTATATATTTTTTGTCCAGATTCAAACCCACATGGTCATCGATGCTCTCATCACTAGATTAATCTTGATTCTTCATCAACTTAGTCTTTGTCCACGTGTTGTCCTATGTGCATGCACGAGTACAACCATGTCATTTTCTTTTTCTGGTTTAAACCTAAAAGCACTTATATATCCATTTATTTATTGTAAGTTTGTAACTATTACAATTTTATCGTTATCGGAGCAGGGGATACATAATCTGAATCCATAATCTCATGGATATAGGTATGAGAGGTTTATCATTAAGCCAGCTAACTAACCCCATCTTGTTGGTATTAATTGACCATTTGATGCTTTGATATTCATTAATTAGAAATTGTTATTTTTATAGTTGCGTTCATACAATAAATAGTTAGTCTCTAGGCATGTTTTATTAGATAGATAATAAAAGCCTCAAAATTTTGAATCAGCTGATATATAACACAAAAATTACCATTTTTCTTTGCTTTTCGTCCCAAACAAATTCAATTATCCCAACACACAGTCACAAACTTCCTTGTTATAATACACCAAGAGATGATTTGGTAGCAATTATATATGAAGTAAAGAGAGAATATGATATACTATTTAGCGACATGGGATTTTCTATAAATCAATGTTAATTTCTTCATCAGATCATATAGTTTCATAGATCAAACTACGTTTTTTCGAATTTTAAAGGATCATATGATACACATATATATATATATAGTTGATATCTAATTCTTCATTGCATATCTTTAATTTTGTTTTTTATTTCTTGTTTCATATTTCTAGGTACCATGAAGTGACAAAATGAGGACCGATAAATTGTCATGTGATGAAGTACCTAATACAGTAGAGAAATAAATGTTTTACCAATTAATACACTTGAATATTAGCAATCGCTATCTTGGCCATTACAAGAAAAAAAGCAGGCACTTTAATTTATTTTTATTTTTTATTTTTATTTTTTTTTTAAATTTATGATATTATCTAAGCACTTTAATTAGCTAGATAGCAAAGTCATGTATGAATATCACTCATTACTTTTTGAACAAACAAACAAAAAAAAAAAAATTTGGCCAAATACATGCACCAATGACTCATGATTTACCTGCTCTTTCATGGAAGCAACCACAGTCAGGCAGCCTTTCCCACTCCTAATTATTCAATTAATTTTCACCCACACACAAATACAAACACAAAAGTAAACTATAATCATTTTCCATGTCCGTTGTGTTTCCTCATCTGCAACTGAATTTATATTTCAAACCATGTTTATATTTCAAATTGTGTTTTGGATCCGGCCAAAATGGTGTCAGATTTAAAAAATATATAAATAAATTTAAATAACAAGATGATATATCTAGAAAAGGAAAAAAAAAAAAATTCTTATATATGAAATCTAAAAAGTATTGTTCAAGTGTTTTAAAGAAAACACTTTGAGATCATTTTTTTTAAATGGATATAAAAATCGATAGCAAATTTATTGAATCATATGATTAGGAACGTAACAATTAATTAAGTTAATGGATCAAAAGGGACAATCATCCTACACATTTTGAAAAGAACACTGCTTGGGTGCTGGTCAGTCAGCACCCACACATACTGACCAACCAATGGTTGGTTAAGGAGAAAATATAAAAAGTGAAAGAGCTTTAGACCACGTGACAACACTCTATTGGGTGGTCAGTATGCATTGGTACCGATTGGTCAGTACCAAACATTTTCCTTACGTGGGGTATATTTAAGGCTATCAGCAGTCAATAGAAAGTAATACACGTGTGAAATTAATCCAGATAGTCCTAATTAAGGTAGCTGGTTATAGTCAAAGCTGACAGTAATACCCAGTATCCATGATCATCCATCTCAACTTTGCAAATTTATAAGCGGTTTTCGTGCCACAACTTTCTCCAACACAATTTTATTTCATTCTATATTATTGTTGGCATCAATGTTTTTACATACATCATTAACCAAGAACAAGGAAGATGATATATTCATCATAAACTAATTATCTGAACACGTTTTTTCATAGCGTTAACAGACTATACAACTCTATTAAATAATTTCATTGTATTTGATTAAATCTTTATATTAAACTTCTTTTATTTGAATTTCTTTTTAAAACTTGTTTGTGCGGTTCTCACCATTTTCAAACACATGTTTTCTTTTCACCAATGTTATATAGGTAATTTTTTAATTGATTTTCATATTAAATAATTTTATTATGTTGCTGGGTTAAATTTTTATATTAAAATTATTTTTCTTAATTTCTTTTTCAAAACTTGTATGTGTTGTAAACTCTAATTCTGACCATTTTCAAACGTAAGTTGTCTTCTCATTATTGTTATAGCTTTTTTTATAGTTTTTTTTTTTTTTTTTTTTTTAATTTTTTAATTTTTTTTATTCAATAATTTTATTGTATTGTATTAAAATTTTAAATTGAACTTCTTTATTTTAAAATCATGTTTTAAACATTATATCAGTAGGTAGATCAAATTTTTAAAGTTAAAAAATTTGTCGATAATTAAATTTAAAACTATTTTAAATGATAATTTTTTTAAGTTAAAGAAGAAAGGCAATTTAGGAAATTAGTTGCTAGTTTTTATTATAAATAAAATGAAAAAGGAGGCCAATTTTAAAGGCTATAAGTTTAATGTGAAAAAAATTAATGATGTACACATGTCATCACATAAAGAGAGAGTACTTTTGTTGACAGAGTGGGTTAAGACTTGTCTGTCGAGAGAGTCTATTTAGCACTCCTCAATTGATTATCACAACTGGATTGTAACGTTACAAAGTCTACAAAACATGTGGAAATCTTGCACCCGAAAGGCCGAAACCTAACTACATAATATATAATCCTATATTTAATAGATCCAATATCCAATATTATTATTATTATTATTTTTTAATAATATTTATTAATCTGGAACCATGTATTTTTTTTAAAACTTTCACCGTCTGTAGAATTTGAACCGCTTACCTTGAGTCGTTTGTCTAAGCCCCAAGCTCGTCTATCTATTAGATGAGCTACGCCCCTGTTGACCAATTAATATCAATTATTATTATTATTATTATTATTATTATTATTATTATTATTATCATCTGTTTAAGGTTTATATATTAGGACGGTAAGGTCTTGTTGCTAATGATGGAGCCGCCTTCATTTTTTCCAAGTTTACTTTTCCTAATCAATCCGCTGATGAAGCTATTTTCTTCCCCTTGGAAAAATTTTCGTGCCGTCTACGATACCTTATATATACTATCCAATATTTCTCTCTAGTACTTCTTCTATATATTTTTCTATATTTATGTTGATTTTTTAGACACAAACAACATTTCTTCTTCTTCTACAAACATGGAAAACTACCAAATGTTCTTTCCTTGTTCGTCAATATCTGGGCAGCAGTCATCTAATTATCATCCTGTGACAACAAACATGGCAGATTCTCATCAAGCTTTAAATGGTTTTAACAATAGTGGAGATCATAGCTCAAGTGGGTTTAATTTGGTGATGAAGAAGAGTACTACAGAAAACCATGTGCCCAAAACAGAAGTTAGAAGAGACATGATTAATACTCAGAGTAGTAGTGGAGGAGGCGGCTTTGTAGGGTCTGAAAATGATGATGATCAGCCAAAACCAAACAAAAAGACAAAGGGAGAAAAGAAGGTTAAAAAGCCTAAATTTGCTTTTCAAACAAGGAGTCAAGTTGACATACTCGACGATGGTTATCGATGGAGGAAGTATGGTCAAAAAGCAGTTAAGAACAACAAATTTCCCAGGTAAATTAGTTTATTATTTATTTCCCAGATTTTATTTGATTAAATTTAAGTGCAATTATCTTATCGATCTATATCATGACTAGCTATACCACCGCCAGATGTTATCCTTATCTGTTTTGTTTACGGCTTGGCCGAAAAGTGAGATCTCTTGATCATTTGACTTTCCACTTATTAGATGATCAAGATCAAGCAATTAACCAGCTGGTTGATCAATTTGGATTGCGTTTGTTAATCATTTCAGACTAGGAGTTATTGATTAAAAAAAAAAAACCAGTGCATGCATCCTTTTGCATGAGTGTATGGTTTAGTCTTTACAATTTTAAACATGGATGGAATCTCTTGTACTATGTATTAGGTTTCTCCTCTCTCTCTCTCTCATGATCTCTCTCTCTCTCTCTGCGAGCATACCAAAACCTTTTAGTTTTTAGAGAGAGAGAGAGAGAGAGTGCAGAAACATCTAGGGTTTCTATGAGTACTATACATGTATATATGTATATATACATACTGGACATATATACACAGATAAATTAATGTTGAAAAAATCCCAATTGAGTGATTGATTTTTTGTTTGTTGTTGACAGAAGTGATTAATTGTTAAGATGAATTAAATTACTAACAAGACATACCTTGAAATGAAATCATGATTCATGACATGGAAATATAATGTAGGGCAGCAATAATGGAACAAATAAGTGTTTAATTAGTGATTATCTGATGCATAATCTGAGTTAATGAACTAGGAATCAATTACAACTAAGATATATGAACACTATAAGTTTTTGGTATATCGATCAATTAATGGAACCTCAATTAATTAATATTATTACAACTCTAGCTTTCTCTTTAATCTTTATATATTCATTTTTGGCTATACATAGGAGATATATATGCAAACTGGTTTGAGAGAGAAATTAATTGATACAAATGGCTGGTTTTCATATGTATGTATGCAGAAGCTACTATCGATGTACACATCAAGGATGCAATGTAAAGAAGCAAGTTCAACGACTAACGAATGACGAAGGCGTTGTACTGACAACTTATGAAGGGGTGCACACTCATCTAATAGAAAAGCCATCCGACAATTTCGAACACATCTTGAGTCAGATGCAAATTTATCCTTCTTTTTGATGAAGTCTCAATAATAATTAGTATATGAAATTACATAAGTATTTGTATCCTAGTTAAATGTAGAAATTTATTAAAGACGCTTTTAGAATTTCAATTAGTTCTCCGTTAATGTGGAAATAAGATTGAGCTTTTGTAAAATATATTTCATATGGAGATGCAGCAGATGGTTCCTACTTCAATGATCGAAGAATTCTTGGTTATATTAGGCATTGTAAAATTTTATAATTTTTGGGTGGTGGAATATTTGATGAAAATTGTGTGAATACTTCATCATCATGTGTTATTGCCATCAAATATTCTGTGAAGATCATAAATTGTTTAATGCATGCACGAGTTGTGGGGATTATTTTGCTCTCTTTATAGATCATATGAAGCTCCAACTTCTTTAAAAAAAAAAAAAAAAAGCTCCAGCCAACTCTTCAGTATTCCCTAAAAAATTGATTCAGGCTTAGCAAGCAATTTCGTACTTCTACAATCAATGTAGAAGAGTGTTTTTTTTTTATTTTTTTTATTTTTTTTATTTTTTAGCAGGAGAAATATACAACAATCTATGATAAAAGACGAAATACTAGTATACAACCGTTATAAATCGCACTTTTATACAGATTTCATGCTAAACCACTTAAATTCGCTTGTAAAAAAAACACAAATAACTTGCGACAAATATTACATTTTCTTGTAATGAATATATTTATATAGTTGTAAGAACAAAAATTAGCCATAACCAACAATATCATACATTTTAAAATTAATTATGAAATCTGAATTTTCTTTCCTCTCATTTCCCCCCTCTCTGTGTTGACAAAAGATCCTAACAACAATAAAGTGGTATTATTTTTTCTAGCAGTAAAAGATTTAAAGGACTTTTAGACAATCCCCTTTCTTTGTGGGTCTGTCGGCATAATAGAGCCTTCAAGGCTTCAAATTATAAAAGAAAATAATAGCTCTTTTTGAGAAAGAGGAAAAAGGTAAACAAAGACTTTCCATGCATTTAGGTGTTAGATGATATATAGGTTATAAATATATAGAGTACATATATAGTTTGGGTACGGATATTGACACTCATAAATATGATAAGCACACCCATATTTATAATTACATCAAAGTCTAAAATTTAAAATTAAAACATTACTAGAAACACCCATTTTAATACTAATAGTACCCTTATTTAAATGAATGTTTTCATTTTAATACAATTTATTTATAAGCCCTATAAATTATTTACACACCCAATTTTACAAATGCACAGCTCCTACACAAATTTTTAAACATAAATTAACAAATTTTCCTCCATCAAAACAGGATAAAGCACCACAAGAACAGATTTTTTTTTTTTTTTAGAGCAAATTCACCACCCTCCAATCGGGCAACATCTATTTTTTTTTCTTCACAAATGTAAATAAACACTAAATACCAAAAAAGGGGAACACATATTTAATTTAAAGAGTCTTGAAACCCTATCATACATCAGGTTGAGCATCTTATAACCTCTCGCAACGATAGAATCGTTCCTCAAAACTTAATTTTACATTATGCCTAATGTCACCTAAAAAAAAATAATAATAATAATTATCTACACTATGTAGTTGCACGGGGCTTAATGGACCAATGAATTCGCAGTTGGGTGTTAGTAAAGCTCTATGTATACACTGTATGCTGAGATTTCGTATTAGGTACATGATGGAGAATACTTAGGAATCGCGGTAAATTGGCTGAGGCATCCATTTTAGGTGAAGATTTATCTTTCCAGATGGAGTTCCATCCAGCTCAAAGCTGTCTTTGTAATTGGGCATACGCTGATGAATGTTGTGTTGCAAATGCTGAATGTTAAGGCCGTATTTGATGCTGCTATCAAGACTGTTCTCCAGCCTCCAAAGCTGAAGAAGCAAAAGAAAAAAATTGAGGATTTGCTTTGTTCTTTAATCGATTTTTGATTAGTTGATCTTTTGTTCTTCTCCTTCTTAATAAAGTTTAGGGGTTTTAAAAAAATAAATAGAATTAGAGTTTAATTAGGGTTTTTTTTTAATAAAGAGATGTAGTTGAAGATATGAGTGTAATTAATAAGTGAAAATAATATATATATATATATATATTAATTAAACTAATTTGTCCTCATTAGTAAATTCCTATTGGGATATTTTTGTAATTAAAATTTTTATTAAAGTATTGGTGTGCTTAACATTTTTATGGGTGTCAATATCGGCTCCCATATAATTTTTATATAAATGAATGAGCAAATTAATCGGAGGCTATAGGGAGATGATGATCATGTCCTCTGGAAGTTTTTTTTTTTTTTTTTTTGGCCGAGATTTTATACAAGTTAAAACACGGTTTTGTAACTATTTAGTAACAAATCAATTAACAAGAAACCCAATTAATAATGAAATATACATACCTTGCCAACCATTTATACATGTGAAAATGACTTTGTTACATAAAATTTGATTATTTAAGTTGCTCGTGTAAACTAAACTCTGATGAAATGATAGGAATACACTATCATTAGCTGTATACACAAGTGAAAAATATATCAAGATTTTAGCTAACACTTGCTTTTTATTAGCAAAATAAGACTCAACTTTTATGATCACTGAGATAAGATAGAGGGGATATACACAACCAACTCAACTAAGAGTTTATGTGTCAAATATTATATCTTTAATACATCCCACAAAAGTTAGCCATTCCACGAGATAATTATTGTGACATGGATTATGGGATTTTCGATCTTATTTGATATAATGCAATAGAATGTGAGATAATTATAAATCAGCTGTCATATAATTTTGGAAATTCCATATTATATAATTTTTATGGGTGCGGATATTGACACTCATAAATATGATAACCACACATATATTTATAAATACACCCATGTCTAAAATTTAAAATTAAAACATTATTATAAACACTCATCTTAATGCCAATAATACCCTTATTTAAATGAATGTTTTCATTTTAATACAATTTATTTATAAACCCTTTTAAGTTATTAAGACACCTAATTTCATAAATTATAAATTCTTAAGTCTTCAGGTTCGAAAACATTGTGATGCCGTAAGGAAATTCAATGTCAACGAAGAGCAAATTGTGACTCCGTAAGGATTGATCAAACAATAATAGTTTTTGATCCAGATTAAAACCCTAAACCTATCTGATTTTGACTAAATTCATCTTCCAAATTGCAAGAAGCAACAAAGAAAGCAAAAAGAAATCTTTAGAGAGAGAGAGAGAGAGATGTCTACGGTTGTAGCACAAGAACGAAAGCAAAAAAGAAAACTTTAGTCGTAAAGAGAGCAGAGTCCGATACCCAATTTATTTATACCTTGTAATTTGTAAATTCACCGTTGTAGTCCATAGTATATTCGACTATAACATTGTTCATACTCTGTTGAGAATTCACAAAAATTCGATCATTGTTCCAATAATGAGATATGTATTGCTATCTTTTTTTTTTTTTTTTTTTATTGATAGAGTTTATTAAATAAATAAATATGTACCTCTGTATGATCAGAGTTCTCTAGTGGTGGCCATGGTTCTGTTTCGGTTCGGTTTCGGTTTCGGTTTCGATTTGAAACCGGCGGTTTCGGTTCCGTGGCCACCTAAAACCTAAACCGAAACCGTAACCGGAAAACCGGTTTGGTACACGGTTTCTAACCGACGGTTTTACGGTTTCGGTTTAAAAACCGACGGTTTTGGGTTAGGTTTCGGTTTTTCAAAAAAAAATTCAAAAAAAATACCACGTGTCAGCTTCTGATTAGTCGATTTTTTTTTTAATTTTTTTTTATAAAAAACCCGGCGGTTTAACCGCGGTTAAAACCGCCGGTTTTTGGCGGTTTTTGGAAGTACCCAAACCGAAACCGTAACCGGTTCAACCGGTTTCCGACCGGTTTTGAAACCGTCGGTTTCGGTTTTGGGGCGGTTTTTGGAAGTACGGTTTCGGTTAAACCGCGGGCAAAACCGTCGGTTTAACCATGGCCACCTCTAGAGTCCTCTGATTTTTTTTTTTTCCATTACTTTGTTATATGAGAATGAGAGATTTTGATACTTGAAATATAATCAGGGTTTAATTAAAGTTTAGTTTTTTTTTTAATTTTTTTTTAATTTTTTTTAATTTTAAATAAAGTGATATAGTTGAAATTATTGGTGTAATTAATGAGTATACATAGTATTTTGTTTATTTTTAATTAAACTGATTTGTCCTTGTTGGTAAATTCCTATTAAAATATTTTTATAATTAAATTTTTTATTAAATTATAAATATGCTTATCATATTTATGAGTCTCAATTTCGATACCCAATTTTTATTTTGTTTTTTTAACAGGGTCTTGGGCCTTGGCTGGCAGACAAGAATTCTGTCTATTTGAAATTAGAGGTTGTTCGAGTGTGAAACAAGAATTTTCCATGTATGTGTTCGTGAGGTTAGGATTAAGACACTTTCTCCAAATTTTGGAAAACACTTGCTCATAAGATTAAGACATTTTCAAGTTTCAACTACTCATATTATTTTCCATTAAAAAAACTATTATTAATTATACTTATTATATATATAATTAATTTTCATTAAAACTAATAATGTTATAGAAAATATGAGTAATGCTTGGTTGTCCAAATTTTTTTCCCAAATAATGTGGCATTATCCTATAATCTCATAATTTACAGGACACTGACAGTTCACATGCCTCATCATTTGAACACGACTACTACCATTGAATCAGTTTAAACTTAATGGTCTAACAGTATTTTAATTTGCATAAAAATAAGGGCAACTACAATTCTAGGGTTTTTTTTTTCCTTCTTAATTTCAAATTAGTTGCAACGTTTTCATTTTTGACAAAACTAGTTTACATATTTCTCACAAGTACTAAATAAGTTTCTGACTATTCAAAAGTTATCAAATTGGTCTCTCTTATGGTCAAACATATCATTTGACTTAATAGAATCTGTGAAAATACATTAATACCCATAATTTGTATTACTTGAATAAAACTGATTAAAATAAATATAAAAATATTGAAATAAAGGATAAAATAAAAAAAATTATTATTTGATAATAAAAATAATATTAACATTTTGAAAAATAATTTAAATTTACAGTAAATATAAAGTTATCTTTATAATACATTAATCTATAATTATTATTAATAAATTTAATAAAAATTATTAAATAATTGAAAACATTAAATAAAAAAAACAAACCACCTCCAATTGGTTAGTTTTGTCCTTTTACATGTCAAACACTGTATACTTGTCAATTTTGTAATAGATTTGAATTAAAATACAATTTTACCTCTACAATAGGTAAAGTTGATTACAGAAAGTTAACTAATTTGGCATTTATGAAAAATATGGAGATCAATTTGGTCAAAAACAGAAAAGTATCAAACTAGAATTAAGGAAAGAAAAAAAAAAAAAAGGTCAATTTTTTTTTTTTTTGATAATTAGCCTAAAAATAAAGATGGACGGTTAAGAGGGACTTTTGCATCCTCTGTGGCACATGTAGTGAATTGGGAATTTGGGGTCATTTTCTTTCTTCAGGTAATGTCACTGTCGTTAATAAATCATAATTGAATTGAAAATCTTGAATATGACAAGCCAAAAATAATTTTGCAGCAGCCTCATTTTGAAATTTGACTTCATACTCCATTATAATTTGCCAATCCTTTTCAATTTCTTTCATTATAAATGGACTCGAAAACCTTAAAATAAATTAATATTGCAACAAATTCTAATGTCCTGAGAATATTCTTGTGTGATTTTGATATGAAGATTGGAGCTGGAGAACCTATAAAAGTCAACTGAAAGAGTTTTCATTGAAGGACCTAATTATCTAACCAAAGGGGCAAAGAGAAAAACTAATTTAAGCATTAATTTTCAACTCCCATCCCTATTTTCTTATTTGATTTGAAACATCAGTGAGCTTAACTCGATCATTCTACCAGAATTTCCACCAACTTCTTTGTAACAGCGAGCATTATCACATATCAGCAAAGAAAGCAAAACAAGCAGCCTTTGTTGCAGGCAAATAGCCCTATAACATACAATCAAGGGAGAAATAATTTCAATAGGACGGGAATAGCGCACCCACTCCAATTGTCTCACCGCATGTGGCGTGGACAACAAATCACGTTCTAAACTCACACCACATGACATGATATGAGTGAAATAGGTGCAATACGCCCATCCCAAACAAGTTTTATTCCAATCAAGGAGCACCTGCATTTTCAACCATCCAGGCACCTGGTTCTTAGTTGCAACAATTCTCCATCTACTTTTGACATCTAATCTAAGACTCAATTAAGTTTACCTAAGCATGGAAAACTAATAGGATAAAGTAATTATTTCTGTTTAATCAGCAGATTAGTCCCATAATCGAGGAATAAAGTCAACACGTTTTAGCATTCAAACACCAGCCAGTTTCTTCCGTGTTGATGATGTTGCTAGTAGACTTTTGAGGCAAGATCATAAAGGATCATAACTTACCTGAATGAATTTACAAAAAAACAGAAATTGTTGCCCATTCTGATGGTTCAATGACATGCAGCTGAGCTATCGATGATTTCCAGAGTTTTTGATGGCCTGTATAATTTTGAGGAACTAACAAAACAAATTGTGAATAAATTAAATACATACAATGCTTCCAATATTCTTCAGGGCCAATTCACAGTTGTAATCACTCAGTGATAATAATTTTTACAGTGGAATACCAAATGGAACATAATCTTTTATGCAACAAAGCATAGATAGTCATTTCTGGATGTTACAAAACAATGGGTGACATACTGACATGGCATGGAAATCAAATGCCTTTGAATGACATTTTAGTGAAGAAAATACCAAAAGATCCAAAACTGAGGACAAAAAGGAGGTTTGAACAACCTCACTCAAGGCACGTAGTCTACATAGATATATTATTACCAAAATGAAAATAAAACTTATACAAAATAAGTATACGTTTTTATTGGTAATTACTTATCGATATATTAGGATAGCAGAAGAGCCATCAAAAACAAATTTTAAGCAATTTTGTTGTGAGCGTAATCAAGACTTATAAATAAAAACAAAAAAATTCACAAAAGTTAAAGGAACAACTACAAGATCTCACAAAACAACCCTGGTTCTCCCTCAAAACGTTAGTGCTTGTCCTTTGGAATGTCTTTCTCAGGAACCTTTGACTCCAATTCCTTGGCCTTTACTTTCTCCCCAGCCCTGAAAGGACCATACAAAAGCCGTACTAATATGAAAAAGATGCAACTTAAACATGGTTAAAAATCATTTGAAAAATAAAGAAAGCAAGGTAAGTTGACTGCAGCCATTATGGTATTCGCCATCGAAGTCACATGCACAATTCAGTGAGGCCATCTAGAAGATTAAAGCTGGATTTTCTTCTCTAAGAAATAGTCAAAATCACAACCTTTGAGTTCAGAGGCCATTTTCCCATTACTCAAAATAATTGCAATAAGTACTATTATGGTCAAGCAACTACATACAGCTTTTATGGATTGATCTTCTCTACTCAATTATTTGAAGAAAGATCATATAACTTTAAATTAAAATAATGCTAAACAGAGCAGTTTGCCAGTTTGAGTGAGAGTAACTAAATGTCTGAACCCCAACCAGGAGGGTCTTAATTAATAATGGGATCAAAGCCTGGTTCAGTCTAGATTATAACGAATAAAGAGTGCTGGCTTAATAAAATCGGGCATGATATTACAGCCCTCCCACCTTTAAAGGATATTAAAGGGATTCGTATCCAAATGAAACAAACGTGACCATTAATCAATTTGACCAGCATTCCCCATAGCTTCCAATCACATAGACTCAAAGCCAATTCATTAAAAAATTCAACCAGTTCAATATTCAAAGATCCAAACAAATCAATTCACAAGCAAGTTTATAAAAAGATTGCTGAAAGCCATAAAATCAACATAAGGAGTGCTTCTATACAAACATCTTCCAAAGGATCAAAACTGCAAGCTAGATGTGTCGGATCTAGCAACCGTAACCTTCTTCAAACAATGAAAACAGACTAATTTACTGGCCCTGGCTTGCCTGATGTTAAGAGGAGACTCCAAGTAAATTTGCTTACACACCATAAGAGGGCTGAAATTCCCATTCAATTTCAATATTCGATCATAACTACTGTTGCAAGTATAAAGTTATCACAGTATATAAGTTTCTAATTAAGAATCATTTTGCAGCAAGAACATCAACCACAATTTTTAACTTGTGGTGTGCAGCCATGAAACTCTTCAATCATCAATGCAAACCTGAATAAAATTAATTTTCACTCATCGACACGTAACCTTAGAAATAATTATAAAAAATCCAACATAATCTAAAATTCAACTACTTAGGGTTTTACTCCATCATAGGCCATATCTATATTACCGCCCAAAGCATGACTTGGATCTTTATCAAGAATAATAAAAAAGACATTGCAATACAGAACATCCTCAACACTAAGATAAAGATTTAAAATTTATCATTTTTACGTGAATTTAACTTACATCATCTCAAATTCCGACTAGAAGAGCCCAAAAATTAAACCAAAAAAATCAAAATTGCAGGCAAGATCACACTTGATTATACTAAAAATTCTTCAAGCTTATTTGATGAGTGAAAAAAGAAGCTAAGCTAGAGAGTGAATTAAAAGGAAGTAAGAGAGAAAATACTTGGAGGCAGCGGCGGATTCTTCTTCGAGCCAATTACGAATATGTTTGACGTTACGTCTAAAAATAGAAGCCGATTGCTTGACGTCGCTCCTCAGTAGAAGAACCACCGCACTCACTCCCGCCACTGTCAGTATGAAGTTCGTCAACGCCATTACTTCTTCGCTTCCTCCTCGATCAAAAAAACCCCCACAAATTTTTGAAACTGAAACCTGCAGTGTATCGAGTTTCAAGACTCGAGGGTTTTGAAACTCAAACCCACCGTTTCTTTTTTCGGGTCGGGCCCATATCAGAGGCTCTATTTGGATTTTAGACAAAAAAAAAAAACATGACAAGGAGGATAATTTGGGCTTCCTCGTTCGGCCTCACCTTTTTTTTTTTTTTGGGGGGGGGGGGGGGGGGGTGGAACTATCACTTATGTTTTCTTATCCATATTAACAATTCAATCATTTGTAACTCAATTATACAAGTTTTAAACACTTGAATTAAATTTTAGTGGTTTTTTTTTTTTGCCCTGACTATTACAATAAATTTGAGGATTGGGGATTTGGGGGAGGGTTAGTGTGAAGGGTATACCTCTAGGTTGACCTCATCTCGGTAAAATAATGTACAAGTATAGTGATATATATATATATATGGGTGCCGATATGACACCCATTCAATTTATTAGTACACCAATATTTTATGAAAAAAATTAATTACAAAAATATCCTAATAGAAAATTACTAATAAGGACAAATTACTTAAATTAAAAATAAATCAAATACTATGTACACTCATTAATTATACTCATATGATCTTCAACTAGATTTCTTTATTAAAAAAAAAACTTCTTTCATAAAAATAAAAAATAATAATAATAAAAAAAAAAAAACTTATGATAAACTCTAATTAAACTCTAATTTTATTTCAAGTATCAAATTTTCTCATTATCACATGATTATCATATTGTTTTTGTCTTTCTTTTATATACAGTTATGAACTTTATCAATAAACAAAATATATATTTTTCAACGATTGCTGTAGATATCAATAAGTGTTTTTTTTTTTAAATTTTTTTTTTTAAAATTTTTATTTTTAAGATTGCTGTAGATATCAATAAGTTTTTTATTTTTTTATTTTTTTATTTTTAAGATAGCTGTAGATACCAATAACTTTTTTTTTTTTTTTAAATTTTAAGATAGCTGCATAATAAGAGAATTCCAGAAATCTCGACTCCATATACGGTTCAATATATTCCTTTTTATAAAGCTCATGTATTCAAGATATTTCTAAAAGTAAATTTGAATATCATTAAAAGAGGATTTGATTCCAAAAATAATATGATTTTTTTTTTTTTTTTTTTTTTATAAATTGGGTGTGATAATAATTTAAGAGTTTTTATAAATAATATGTATTAAAATGAATATATTTTTTCAATGAGGGTACTATTGGCATTAGGATCGGTGTTTATAATAATATTTATTTTTTAAATTTTAGACATTGGTGTACTTGTAAAAATTGGAGTACTAATAACTTTTATGGGTGTCAATATCCATATCATATATATATATATATATATATACAGTAGCACGATCAAGATATTGAATAAAAATGCTTAATAATTGTTACTTTTCATACGGATTTGGAATAATTTGAAATTCTTAAAAATTCTTTTTTATGTTAAAAAAATTATCTATAAATGATTTTTTTAATATATATACACACACAGTAGCATGATCAAGATATTGAATAAAATGCTTAATGATTGTTACTTTTCATACTATTACAAACGGATTTGGAATAATTTGGAATAATTTGAAATTCTTTGAAAATCTTTTTTATGTTTAAAAATTTATTTAAAAATGATTTTTTTAAAAAATAAATAGAGTCAAGCTGGAAGAGTGTTGCAACATAAAAAGCATGAAGCATCCTAACTAAGTTGGCATCCAAAAAAACCTTAAATCATGTGCAAATAATTCTCCAAACTGACCAATATTATTACTGAAAAAAAAAAATACAAAGGATATAAAGAAAATAAAAAAAAACTGCAATAGAGTAAAGAAAAACGATGAAGTGGCAAGGAGAAATAATAGGATTTAAAAAGGATTAATTGCACTACCTTATAGTTTATCGAAGGCTGTCATTATCAATTTGTGTATCTAAAAGGAAAAAATATATACATATATATGGCCAACCAACAACGAAGGCACCATATTCATATGTTCACTTTATTATCGTCATCGTCAAATGTTTAAACGGTTGTAATCTCTTCTTTTGCACCACGATTGATCAAAAGCTGAAGAAGAGAAAAGAAGGTGATATATAGTATCATGGTCATGGGGAACACTGGTAGGGTCATGGTGGTCAACTGGTCAATGTAATTCCACATTGATAGAGACTAAACAGTAGCTGCAGCTGTGAAATACTATATATTTACTTTAATTCATCATTATTGGGAACCTAATTCTAAAAATAATCTCCCAAATCCTGAAATTTTGGATAAAAAGAAAAAAAAGAACTTCTGGGACCATAAAAAAATATTCTCTAATATCACTTTACACTTCGAGATTTAAAGGACATCATCAGGACATGTACAATAAAATTACTCAACTTCAATTCCATGCCAGAGTACTATATATATAATTATATACCATGACTAATTTCAATCAATTTTTTTTTTTTAAAAAAAATGGAGATCATATGTTATTATTCTATGTGATAATATAAAGAAAATGCGAGATATTTGATGGTGTAAATTTGTGTTTTATGTAAATTAATTTACAAGGAAGGAATCACAAGAAAAAGCAAGTTGCGACCGACTTGTGAATGAGGTAGAATATCTTATCCATGACTTTATATAATTTTCGATACGTTGAAACTTTTTCACTGTCTTGTGCATGTCTGAGTAAAGCAAACCGATATCCAACTTGCACCAATATGTACTGTTGTAGTATCCTTAACCGTAGTTTCCTCTATCAATATATATTCATCTACCTATGTACGTAATACACGGACAGAAAGCTATATGCATGTGTGACAGGTTTAAATGATAAATATTATTACTATGAAAACAGTATTATAAATTAAGTGAAGCTCTAAACTATAGTATGTGCATACTGTAATTAATTAAGTTTGATCTTGCTTTGAAATTTAACCTTGAACGGGTTAGAGTGATTTTATGTATCTTGGATATCTTCTCCTACAATACCGGGAAAAAAAAAAAACAAAAGGATCTATATATATTATATATGGTGGGACTCGAACCCCTATCGAGGGATGTGCATCACATTACTATTGCCGTAGCGGAGTTTAACTAAAATAGGACGTGAGATAGTTGAAAAGGGAACCATGCATATTTAGGGTTTATCTGATCAGACTCAGTAATGAGTGTGTATATATATCTCCATTCTTTTTATATAAAATCTTATCTTGATAAATGATAATGCGTGTACGATATAGATCTACGTATATATCTCATACATGCATATATCTTTTACTAAATTTGCATTTGTTCTTTCTTCTTGTTGTAATATTATTCTTGGAAAAATTTCTGCAGTCGATCAATCTCTTGAAAAAGATACTGTTCCACATATAATAATATATTCTTCTCTCTTCGGATCAAATTTTACTTTCTAGTAGCTAGTACAACAACAATTTGATAATTGATAGTCTACATAATCTTGCATGCTTGTACAAGAACATACATATATATATACACACGGTCCCGTTCACATCAGTGTATATTGATGTAAATATATAAGGACATTAAATGTAAGCCACTTATTATGGAAAAATTTTGATAAGTGCATACACACTAAGTCAAAGCATGGAAAATGAGTAACTCACATTTAATGTTTTCATATATTTACATCAGTACGCACTGACTTGAATATATATATATATATATAAATATAAATATATATATATATATATATATATATATATAAACAGAAATGTTTAAGTCAAAGCGCACTGATATAACTTCATCATTGCGTAGAATATAGACCATTAAATTTACATACTTTGACTCAAAGTGTATGCATTTATTAAAACTTCTCCAAATCAGTGGTCCACATGCATTGGTACTAATATAGTTACATCAGTATGTACTGATGTGAATGGGACATTATATATATAGAGTAATTTTCAATAGGGACTTTTACAATGCATACTTTTAGCATCTTTGATGAAAATACATATAATCAAATGTTTTTAGATAAGAATTTTAGTATGCATCCTAAGAAAATTAAAATACACATTTAGTAAAAATTTGGAAATCTTTTGGATTTGAGAACTATATTTTCTTATATTTCCCTATTTTTAAATGTTTATCTTAAAAAAAAAAAAGCGGAAAAAATTAGTTTTTGCGCCCGAATTTTTTTAAATTTTCTTCCATAAATGTATTTCAATGTTTTCATCATTCATACAAAAAATCAAATCAAGATTCAATATATTCCATGCAATTTCACCAAAGATGCTTAAAGTGTGCATTGTAAAAAGTTCTCATTGAAAAATTACTCTATATATATACAGTCTTTCTACTGTCAGTTACGAAAAATACGGACCACAAATTATGGAGAAGTTTTGACAAGTGTATACACTTTGAGTCAAAGTATGTAAATCTAATGATCCACGTACATTCTTCGTCCTGATATATTTTATATCAAGACGAACTGACAATAGAAAAATTGTATGTATATATATATATATATATATATATATATATAAAACAAAATAGAGACAAATATTCAAGTTGGTCGATCCAACTATAGTACCCTCTAGACAAACAATATGAGATTGGTCGAGTGGTTTGTCCCTCACACTTATATCATGACGTTATAGGTTCGAGTCTATCCCCCACCCTTAAAACCTGAATTATTGTAATATTTCAAAAAAAAAAAAAAAGTATACCCTTTAGACTTATATATATATATAGAGAGAGAGAGGGAGAGAGAGAGAGAGAGGAAATACCCCTTTTTATCCAAAAATTAAGGGCATTTATTGTTTTTTGCCGGAATTAGTAAACTGATTGTATTTGTCACATAATCCACTGTAGAGACTTAAATGTCCCTCATTATTTTTCAAAACCTCTTCTCTCTCATTTTTGCAGAATTTTTTTTTTTTAATTTCTTTCTCTCTCTCCTCTCTCTCTCACGAGTTCTTCTTCTTCTTCTTTCTCTCCTCTATTCTTTTTCTCTCTCATCGTCTCACGCCTTCTCTCCTCCGTCTTCTTTTTCTCTCATTCTTCTTCTTCTTCTCTTTCTCTTTCACCTTTTTTTGTTTTTTCCAGATTTTTACAAAAATTTCAGAATTTTTTTTTAAATAAAAATTTTTAGATTTCGTTTTTTTTTTTAAAGAAACTTTCCAGATTTCCGATAGGTTTCTCGCGCGATGGGTTTTCCGGTTTGACTAAATCTGGTCCAGACCGGGTGACCCAAACCCAGATTTTTTTTTAAAAAAATTCAGTTTATTTATTTATTTATTTTTTTTTAATTTTTTTTTGTTGAAAATTTTCTAGATTTTAAAAAGGTTTGGATTTGAGTGTTAGTTGTTGATTTTAAGGGTGGTTGTGATTGTGCTTTAGTTTGAGTATTGTTTGTTTAAAAAAATTTCAGATTTTGTTTTGTTTAAAAAAATTTCTAGATTTTTGAAAAAAAACTTCAGTTTTTTTTTAAATTTTTTTAAATTTTTTTATTTATTTTATAATTTTGAAAATTTTTCCTATTTTAAAAAACATGTTTGATTATGTTTGTTAATTTGTTTTTCAGATTATGTTTTTTTTTTTTCCAGATTTTCGTTGTGACTGATGTAGATTTTAGAAGTTGTAGATTTTACAAGGGTGTTAATTGTGTGTTTAATTGGTTGTGACTGGTGTGTTTAATTGTGTGTTTCTGGTTTGTTTAATTGGTTATGACTGGTGTGTTTAATTGAGTGTTATTGGTGTGTTTAATTAGGTTGAATTAAACACACTAGCACAACTTAATTAAACACACTAGGACAAATCAATTAAACACACCAGGCAAAACGAATTAAACAAACTAGAGTAAAAATGAATTAAACACACCAGACAAAAGAAATTAAACACACTAGGGTAAAATGAAATTAAACACACCGGTCAAAAAGTATTAAACACACTAGGCAAAATGAATTAAACACACAATACATCATGACGTACCAACTAAACACACCAGTCACCAGAGCAAAATAATTAAATACACCAGGGAAAATGAATTAAACATACCAAGACAATCCAATTAAACACACCATGACATACCAACTAAACACACAAAGACAAAAGAATTAAACACACCAGGCAAAAAGAATTAAACACACCAGGGCAAAATAATTAATTCGTCTTCTTTTGCATGGTGTGTTTAATTAAACACACCTAGTGGTTAATTCGTTTTTGCCCTGGTGTGTTAAATTCGTTTTGCCTTTGTGTGTTTAATTCGTTTTGCCTTGGTGTATTTAATTGATTTACCCCGGTGTGTTTAATTGATTTACCCTGATGTATTTAATTCGTTTTGTCCTGATATGTTTAATTCGTTTTTGCCCTAGTGTATTTAATTCGTTTTGCTTGATGTATTTAATTCGTTTTGTCTGGTGTGTTTAATTCATTTTTGTCTTAGTGTGTTTAATTCGTTTTTGTCCTAATGTGTTTAATTCGTTTTTGCTCCGGTGTGTTCAATTCGTTTTGCCCGGGGTGTTTAATTCGTTTTGCCTTGGTGTGTTTAATTCGTTTTGCCTTGGTGTGTTTAATTCGTTTTTGCCTTGATGTGTTTAATTCGTTTTGCACTGGCGTGTCTAATCTGGCAAAAAAAAAAAAAAAAAATTAACAAACATAATCTTGAAATTTTTTAAAATCTGGAATTTTTTTTTTAAAAAAATTAATAAACATAATCTTGAAATTTTTTAAAATCTGGAATTTTTTTTCAAATTTTTTTTTTTTTAAAAAACTTGAATTTTTTGAAAAAAAATCTGGAAATTTTTTTAAACAAAAAAAAATCTGATTTTTTTAAAACAAACAATACCCAAACTTAAGCTCAACCACAATCACCCTTAAAATCAACAACTAACACTCAAATCCAAAACTTTTTAAAATCTGGGAAATATTCAAAATAAAAAAGAAAATTTGATTTTTTTTTTAAAAATCTGGAATTAGGATTAAAGAGGAGAGAATCGTGAGAGAGAAGATCTGGAAAGGAGATTTGGGTTGCAAAAAAAATTTATGGTGGAGAGAGGAGAGAGGCGTGAGATCCGGTGGAGAGAGAGAAAGAAGAGATTGAAGAGAGAGAAAGAAGAAAATAAAATGTTATGGAGAAAATGAGAGAGAGAAAAGGTAAAGAAAATATATATATTAATTTCATGTGATTTTTTTAATCATTTCTGAATGAAATGCACTTTTGTCCTAAAAGTGGATTGTTTAACAAAAACAATCAAAATACTAATTTCGACTAAAATCAATAAACCTCCTTAATTTTTTGGTTAGTTTCCAATTTCACCCATATATATATTTATATAGATGTACATTTGAAACACTTGGATATATACGACAGACAAGAAAACAAATTATCCAAAAATCAAGTTGAATGATATTTCCCTACTAGCTATTACGTATGTACGTACTTTTTAGATAATTACATGTTTATTTTCCTGGTTGATCTTCTTGAAGGTGAAATATTTTATAATATTCTTACATTAATTCAACCACTAATTAAGAAATAACATTCCAGTTTAATTTTATTCTTTTTTCTTTTCTTTTTTGAAGTATTACACCTATTAGTATATAAATTTGAGGTTTTTTTAAATGGATAACTCGAACCCCGTAATCTTATGGCGTAGATGTAGATGTGAGGGGTTTATCACCGAACCAACCTCATATCGTCAATCATATTGTTTTTTACATCCCAATTTTTGTGGTGCCATTTTATTTAATTGGCATGCAACAAGTAAATTAATGTACATTATTATAAGTAGCTAGGTATATATAGAGTATAATAATAAGGAAGATTACATTATTATATGTAGCTAGGTATATATAGAGTATAATAATAAGGAAGATGTCTCTCCTCTATCCAATTAAGTGAAGCAAATAATCAATGTTTGGTGGTCCTCACAGGGCTTATAATTAGTCCATTTCATATATATAAAAACGAATAATGTATATATATTTTTAGAATAATGTATACTCTCAATTATATTTCTAAAAAATCGATGGTACAAATATTATATATATATATATATATATATATATATATATGGGGCCAAATTAAAGATAAAGTAACACACAGACTCGGCCTATTATAACAACAGTATTCCTGCAATCCTGCTAGCTTCCTTATAGAAAGTAGCAGATTCAGAAAGATATGGCCTTAAATCTTAATTATGAACCTATATATTGAGACTTATCACTTACTAGAATATAAACCCGCGCACACATATTATATAAAATATACTTCTAAATTTTATAATTCTAAAGTATGTCTTATTTTGCTTTGTTGATTATTAGGCTCCATGCACTGTGCACTGCAGCCTAACTAATAATAACTATCTTTCAGGGATTTGATTCCTTTAATTACTAATTAAATAGTGTAATAGGGTAGGCAAAACACAACATAGTATATATATATATATATATATATTTATATATTTATATATTTATATATATATGACGGTTCTCTAGTAAGGACATCTTGAAATTATAAGTTAAGAACATCCAATCACATTGGGTGTGAGTATTTGTTAATGTGAGATTGTGGGCCCACTGTGAATATGTGGCTATGGTTGGACGTTCTGAAAATATAAAGTTAGGACAGTCCTAATTAATAACTTTATCGTTCAGGGATTTGATTCCCGTAATTACTAATTAAATGGTGTAATAGGGTAGGCAAAACACAACATAATAATAATAATAATAATAATATATATATATATATATATATATATATATATATATATAACTTTAAAACTAGCAAAAAAATTAGTGAATTTATTGTTTTGGTCCAAGATTTCGTTTTTATTGTTTTTGTCAACATATCAATTTTTTAGACAAGATTGCCCTTCTTTATAAAAAAAAAAAATTCTTTTTTTATCTTTTTCTTCTTCTCTCTCCTTTTCTTTCTCTCATTTTCCACAGAATCTTCTCTCTCTCTCTCTCTCTCTCACGTGTTCTTCTTCTTCTTCTTCTTCTTCTTTCTCTCTCACACATTCTCTCCTTCTTTCTCTTCTCTTCCTCTCCTCTCTTCTCTTTCTCTTTCACCTTTTTTTTTTTCAGATTTAAAAAAAAAATTCAGATTTCGGTTTTTTTAAAAGAAAATTTTCAGATTTAAAGATGGTCATTGTGTTTATTAATGGTGGGAGTGTGTTTGGGTTTGGATTTTGTTAAAAAAAAAAAAATTCATATTTTTATTTTTTTAAAAAAAATCAGATTTGGTTCTCCAGATTTTTATTGTTTGATTTTTTTCAGATAAAATTTTCAGATTTCATTTTGTTTAAACACACCATGCCACCAATTAAACGCACCAAGCAAAAACAATTAAACACACTAGGCAAAAACAATTAAACACACTATAGCAAAACGAATTAAACACACCAGCCTACCAATTAAATACACTAGGCCACCGATTAAACACACTAAGGCAAAAACAATTAAACACACCAGGGCAAAACGAATTAAACACACCAGGCAAAACGAATTAAACACAACAGGGTAAAAACAATTAAACACATTAGCCCCTATGTTTAACTCGTTTTGTCTAGTGTGTTTAATTATTTTTGCCCTAGTGTGTTTAATTCGTTTTGCTTGGTGTGTTTAATTCGTTTTACCTTGGTGTGTTTAATTCATTTTGTCTGGTGTGTTTAATTCGTTTTGCCCTGGTGTATTTAATTATTTTTGCCCCTGGTGTGTTTAATGAGTTTTGTTTGGTGTGTTTAATTCATCTACACCTGGTGTGTTTAATAGGGTTGCCCTAGTGTGTTTAATTGATTTACATCTAGTGTGTTTAATTAGTCTTGTGTGTTTAATTGATTTATAACTGGTGTATTTAATTGGTCAGTCTTGGTGTGTTTAATTGGGTTCCCCGGTGTGTTTAATTGGTTTACACCTGGTGTGTTTAATTGGTCAGTCTTTGTGTATTTAATTGGGTTCCCCGGTGTGTTTAATTAATTTACTTCTAGTGTGTTTAATTGGGTTGCCCCTGGTGTGTTTAATTGATTTACATCTGATTTACACACACCAGTTCAAACCAATTAAACACACTAGTTTTAACCAATTAAATACACTAGTAATAACCAATTACACACACTAGTTATAACCAATTAAACACACCAGTCTAGAAAAAAAAATCTAGAAAATCTAGGCTCTTCAACTTCAAACGAAAATTTGGAAAAAAAAAAACACAAACAACACTGAAAATCTTAAAAATCTGGAAAAAAACAACCACAACCTAGAAAAAAAAAATGAAATCTGAAAAAAAAAAATTAAACACAATCACAACCACAACCAAAAATTAAACACAACCACACAAAAAAAAAATTAAACAAAATGAAATATAGAAAAAAAAATTAAAAAAATCAAATCTGATTTTTTTTTTAAAAATAAAAATCTGAATTTTTAAAAAAAAATTTTTTTTTTAACAAAACTCAACCCCAAACATCCCACCATTCATAAACACAACAACACCCTTAAATCTAGAAATTTTCTTTTAAAAAAAATGAAATCTGAAAATTTTTGTTCAAAAAAAATTCTAATTTTTTAAAAAAAATCTGGAAAAAAAAATTGAAAGAGAAAGAGAAGAGAAGATGGAGAGAAGGAGTGGCTGAGAAAAGGAGAGAAAGAAGAAGAACATGGCATGAGAGAAGAGAAAAGAGGAGAGAAAGAAGAAGAAGAAGAATGTGTGAGAGAGAAAAGGAGAGAGAGAAAGAAAGAAAAAAGTGATTCTAGAGAAATGATAGAGAGAAGGAGAGAGAAGAGATTTAAGAAAAAAATAGGGGCAATTACGTCCTCACAGCCATATTGTTAACAAAAACAATAAAAATGATAATTGTTAACAAAAACAATAAAGCCCCATAATTTTTGACTAAAAACCCCTATTTCCTCACACATATATATATATATATATATATATATATATAAGAGATCTCATGTTAATTTTGTTGCCTCGCACATCACCTCTTAACAAAAATGGTAATGCACCTCCCTTCCACACCTGGTGGTCAGGGGTTCGAGTTCTATTATACGTATTTTATAAGTATATGTGGGAAGTTTTCTCCTGATCGGTGGGAGTAGTTATCCGAGCTGTACATATATATATATATATATATATATATATATATATATATGTATTGTCTTATCTTGGCAAATCTCGGTCACCCTATTGTAATAGTCGTAAATGTAGTACTTAAAAAAAATAAAAATAAAATTTGTTGCATGATATATTTTTAAGTATAATAATCCACAATAATCTATTGGCTCCTACTGCAGCAATCTTGGAAAAGCATTTTAAAGCTAGCTATAGCTGTTATTAACTCAGAATTAATTAAAATACTATATCTAAAACCATACACAAATTCTCAGAATTAAAGGCAAAGGTGATTATATGCTTCTCAATATAAATCAACCTGCTGAGGGACCACAAGATTCAACTCTATCTCCAAACAAAACAGCCCCCGACAAACTAATATATATAGACACTCTCTTGCACTTGAAACACTCACCAAACTAAATCACCATTGTTTGATACTACAAGATCACTAGCTGATTTTTTAAAATATTTGTGAGGTTGGAGATGGAGTCGAACCGCAAGCGCAGAGTCTCAGGGTTCGTGAAGGGGAAGTTGCTGCCACTCTATCGAGTAGCCAAGCCTTCCTCGGCCACCATGCAATACAGTACTAGTAGCAAGGTCAAGCCAAGCCAGTCTTCGTCGGCAACTGCTTCGGTGGGCTACGTGGTCCACCACCAGGACTACCTGATTTCACAGCCTACGGCGCAGAAGGTTTCGTTCATCGTTCCAGACAATAACAACATGAACAATCGTGACAAGTACTTGAGCCAGTTTGAGACCATTTTCGGTGTGGCTGGCGATGAGTGTGTGGATATCAAAGCCGCAAGCTACATCTCTTCCGTTCAAGAACGTTTCAAGCTTGAACGTCTCAACTCTGAGAGAATGAAATAGCTATATACATATAATCATTCTCTAATTAATCACGTACATACCTGAAAAGGTAATATTGGAGGACAATCTTGATCTTAGCCAGAGAATGGCCCCTTATACGTATACTTATATATCTTTCCTGATATTAGGGATTGATTGTTACTTGTATTTTCTTAATAAATTCCTCTAGAAAGATAGGTTTAGTATTTGTGTAGAGAACTAAGGGTTTTTTTTTTTTTCTTTTCTTTTCATTTTTGTTTATGTATCTCTAGCTATGAGCTGAATTAGCCTATGTCTTTGGATCATAGAGGTTTGAATACTAGATGCATGAAGTTGTTAATTGATGTTGATTAAATAGTGAATGCAAGACTTTATTATTATCATTCTTCATTTGGTCTTAATTAATTATTACAGATTAATCTTACCACAGAAGGCAAAACAATATATTTGGATATATGTAAATATGTATGAATTTGATTTGATGGTACAGGAAGAAAATGTTTTGCCAAGGGGTTGAGGTATATATCTAGATGTTTTATCTTTTGAATAAATTCTCTAGTAATTTAAAGCGACAAAGAGGAGCGTTAAGTAGTACTACAGACGCACACCACTTATCCCTAATTTCATGTTAATGGTGAAGGATTTAAATCATACCATAAGTACTTTACAAATATATGAGGAGGGTTTTTTTTCTTTTTTTTCTCCTATGAGTTAGAGTAGATATCTTTTATTATGAGAATAGATCAATATTTGAGTCGCACAAATATATAGTGTTTAATCTTGATATATTTTGGGAGACATTTGACTTGTTCTTTCAGTGTTAGGATTTTCCGTAATACTTTAATATTACCGGTGGCCTTGTAGAATAATTTATTAGTACAAAATTTTTAAAAATATCTAGATATTTTATGTTTGAATACGTTAGAATATCCCTTCATTGAAGTGGAATTTCATACAAAGATATTTAAGTGGCTGCCTTCACTTTCCATTTTAAAAAAGAGAGCTCTAGTGATCCTCTTAGTGCGTGCACGTTCACATATACCATAGAGTATAGAGAGAGAGAGAGAGAGAGAGAGAGAGAGAGAGAGAGAGAGAGAGAGATTTTAGCTAGTGTTTGGGGCATCACTCTTGGCCTATCCAATTGTAAGATTTTATTCTTGCATTGGTATTTGGAAACCCATTCATCAACTTTCATCTTCATCTTTTTAGCTAAAAATTACGAAGCTAGACCAATCACATGAAGAGAAATGATTAACCAACCTAAAGTTGAAAATAATAAATTTTTAATACTGATGTTATATATGTGGTGCCTAACTGCCTACATAATTATATATATATATATATATATATATATGAGATATAACCTATCATTTTTTCTCAAATGTCCAAATTATTCAACATTCTCTTTAGATGATAGAATAGATGGTCTCTGAGAATGTTAGTACGTTGAAGGATGTCCAATTGATTTCATAAAATCTCGAAAGATTGAGGGATCGATATTCTTTAATTTTATAAGTATATAAAATATGATAATTACATTGATACATCTAATCTGGAGAAAATATTGTATGAACCCCTATTTCACATTGGACATGGGTCGAACGTGAAATAAAAATAGCCCAACGAGGCAACGAGTGAAACAAAAATTTGCCTGGTCCCAACGTGAAATAGGTCCAACATCTTCTTCCTTTCCTATTTTTATTTTTATTTTTAAAAAGTTGCTATCTTCCTTTCCTTTTAGTAATAGAATCCGTATCGGATTCTATTTCTATTTTAATTATATTTAACCTATTTCAACTTTCCTTAATTAATCGCTACAAATAATTCTTCTTTTTTAATGGAGTGGTGCTATTGATAACCCACTAATGATCTAATAATACTCCAATTTTTAAAATTTAAAATTTCCTTGATTTATTTCTTAAGCTGTCCATTTTAATTATCTTTCAAATTTAACCCTATATAAATGCTCTCTCTCTCTCTATATATATATATTTAAAAACAAAAAACAAAAAAAAACAAAACAGCTCTCTCTAACATACACAAACATCCGGCACCCCTCCATTGCAATTTTTTTTTCTCTTCATTTCGTTTGTCTCAAAATCTTGTATTTATCTGAAAAAAGTTTTTATTTTTTATTTTATTTTAATGCTTTAAACCCTAATTTTATTTACTTATTTTATTGCATACAATTTATATTATTGAAGAAACCGATAATATTATGCATTTCAAAACAATTATTATTTAAAAATACATTTGAAGTTACTTGTATTATTATTTTTTTCTTTTCATTGTTTTTTTTTTTTTTTTCTTTTCATTGTCACTAAGTTTGTTTTTTTTTTTTGCTCTCTAATGAACACAATATGATCAAATAAATCTATACTTTTTTATTTTTATCTTCCTTATATGATAAACAACATGAATGAAAAAAAAACACAATGAACGGTTCCGGATGAGAGTAAAAGAAATGGAGGAAAAAGGGACAAAACTTATTATATATATATATATATATATATATATGAGAAATATTACATTGTCCAAATTTGGTGCCCAAATGATGTGGTAACACTCTAGACCATTCATTTAAATTGTATTAGATTTGTATGATTTAAATGAATGGAATAGATTGTTGCCACATCATTTGAACACTAGAGAGAGAGGTTTGGAAGATAATTAAAAAGGACAGTTTAGGAAATAAATCAAGTAAATTTTTAAATTTTAAAAACTGAGGCATTATTAAGTGAGAGCTTACAATTTAATTTTTTCTTTTTACACTTCTTTTCTAAAAATACTCCATTCTCAAAATTTAAATTTTAAAAAATTCTAAAATATTTCATTTTGTTACAAGATTATCTTTTTTATCCTTTTTGAATTAAATTATTAAAAAAAGAAATTATCTCTCTTATGGCATGTTTACTAATCAGTAATTAAACTCAAGAAATGGAATTAAGTTATGTGGACCCCACTCTCAAATCAGTAATTAAGTTACTGATGGAAAGGGAATTTGATTCCCCCTCACCCACCATAAGAATCAAGTTCCCTTTCCTGAATGAAAAAAGGAATTCATGTATTTTTACTAAAATATCATCACTTATAATAATTATTAAAAAAAAAAAAAAAAAAAAAAACTGTCTTTCCACTTTATTTTTCTGTTTTAGGGATTGTTCGTTGTCATTCTTTTTTGTTCATCGTTTTCCTCCGAAACTTGTTATAGATACGCTTTTTTTTTTAATCTTAGATTTCTTGAATATACATAAAAAATCATCTTGATGAATATTATTGACTTGTTACACTGATTCTATATTTATGAATATTGAATATAGTATGAAATCATAGTGCGCATATATATATATATATATATTTATATACTTACACTGTGTTGATGAAATTTTTGATTTCTCTTTTTGTCAAATCTATGCAATTTTTTTTTTTTTTTTTTTTTTTACACTACCCGAAGCATGTATTGCATATTCATATATATATTTTGTTTTGTTTGTTTTTTTCTTTTTACTAAAGCAGTATTACATTTTGTTTTGTTCTTTTTACTAAGGCAGTATTATTCATATCTATATCTATACACACACTGTTTTGTTTAAGTTTTTTATCTTTTTCCGTAAAGCATGTACTGCATATATATACTACAGTGACTTTAATTTTATATATACTGTTTTGTTTAATTTTTTTTTTCTTTTTCGGTAAAGCATGAATTGCATATATATATACTACAGTGACTTTAATTTTTTTTTTTGTTTTCTTTTATACAGTTAATAATTAATCAAGTACTGTATGAGCTAATGGTGTATATGTTGAGTTATTTTATGTTTTAATTTTTGAGAGAAGGAAAAAAAACACTTAAATGTGAGAAATTAATTCGATATCAAATTAATTATGCTTTCAAATCTGAATTACTCCTCAATTTTTAATTATTATTGACTAATTAGTTGAAAGTTTACAATATAAAGATGTTAATTATTAGTTATAGTGTTATGAACAGTTTAAAAAATAGTTTTTCATAATAAAAAATATATTTCAACATATTAGATACACAAGGGTATTTTTGTAATCCCCTATATATCATTCTGATTCCTTAGTTGAAGTAAACACTAGAAAGGGGATAAATTTGATTCCATTTCTGATTCCTAAATTGTTAGTAAACACAGGAATGAAATTTAGTAACTTAATTCCAATTCTCATCCATTCCATTTCCAGTGGAACTTGATTTCGATTCCTTCCATTCCCGATTAGTAAACACTTCCTTAAATCATTTGATTAATTATTACATATTAAATACTTTCTCCTAAATTTTTAATTACCGTATTAAACTTCTTCTTCTCCAATACATATCTCTAATTTTCTATCTCATTACGACTAACAGTTAAGAAGAAAAAAAAAAAAACTTACTAATAAACTTGATTTTTAGGAACCTTATGTATGTATATATTAAAAAAAAAAAAAAAAAGTACCCTATTTTTTTTGTTTTTTTGTTTTTTTAAATCAAAATATGAAAATGCTTTTTGTTACTCTTGTAGATATGTGATTGCCTAGAGAACTTTAATTCTCTCAATAGTCTTAGAAATTCTGAGTTTAATCGAATCTAGTTGAAATAATTCAAGCTTTCATATATATTTTTTTTTTTTTTCGAAAATTAACTTATATATATTACAGTTAGTAAAAAACTAAAATATTCATAAGGTTTTTTTTTTCTTTAACTATTGATCGAGAAAGTATGGAAATATGATTTTTTTTTAATTTTTTTGAAAAATGGAGAGAGATTAATTAGAAGAGAGTGTTTAATATGGTAATAACAGATTTAGGAGAGAGATTTTTTTTTAATAATTTAATTAGTTTTGAGTGTCTTTAAATTTTTTTTATCTTGTTTAGTAATTTTAATTTAGGTTAAAATTGTCATTAATAAAAAAATTAAATTGAAGTGTAAATATATAATTTGTGGATCGCAAGAAGAAGCTCTCTTATTAAATCATTAGTGGGTTGCCAATGAAAACTTCATTTTATAATGCTTGAATGTCATTAATTTCTTCATGTTCTGAATTTGAAATTTTATATATCAAAATATATGAAATATTCATGAAATTCCCCTAAAATTAAGTTTTTTTTTTTTAACGTATTTTCAGTATTATTATTTTTTGAGAAATATAGACTGTAATACTACTTTACCCAAATTTACAGTTCAAATGATGTGGCATAACTAAAACCCAATGATTTAAATCATCCAATTATAATATAGAGAAATCAATAATATTACTTCATTTTGACACAAAATTTGGACAAAATTTTTAAAAATTTTGTCCAAATTTTTATTAAATGTAACATTATTTTTATTTTTTATATGACATAACCTCGATCAATCTGAATTTTGTTAAATGTAGTTCATTATTAATTTCAAGTAATTTTCAAGAAACATATAATCCATTTACTAATTGTTCAAAATAATTTACACTATGTCCTTAAATTGAATATGCGAGTTTTAAGTTGATAAATTTAATATCTACATTTGTAATCGTGGCTGATGGCCACTGGCCACTGGCCACAACTCGGTGGAAACCACAATCTGATATATCAACATGAATTTATGCAATGAACATATTTATACCAACTTGATTGCCGGCGACCGGCGATCCAAGCTGAGTCATATTAGGCTGCTAACATTTAGCTAATGCGTTATTTATCCATACAATATTATTAAGCTGCCAACATTTTTTTTTATAAAAAATATTACATGATACTAAATAGAAATAAAAGTCCAATATATAAATAATAATAATAATAATAAAAAAGAAAACAAATTGCACCAAACTTTGTTGAGGTTTGTCCTTTTACACCTATAAAAACTTTAATTTTAGTAAACCGTTAAGTTTGATCAAATTTGACCAACGGCAGAAAAGGTGAGTATCAATTAACAAGTGTAAAAGGACAAACCTCAGGAAAGTTTGGTGCAATTTTTTCAAATATATATATATATATAGGAACTGTCTTGTTAAAAATAAAAATAAAAATAAGGAACCAAATAAACAAACTAATTAACATTATCAAAAACTCATTGTCGAATTCATTAACGAACTCGTTGTTCTTTCAAAAAAAAAAAAAAAAAAAGACACCCATCACAATTGAAAAACGGTAACAATTAAGGATCAAACTCTCTCCTCTTCTTCGCCTTTAACCGGCTTCACCTCTTTGAGAGCTTTGATCAAATTCTTCAGACAAGAGTCTGCGATATTGTCCTCTTCCTCGCGAGACTTTGGAATGATATTCTCCGCAACATCAGCAGGAGTCATATTCGTTTCAGCCAACAGACTATCGATTTCTGCAAACAGTTCATGTGAGTCAATGTCCAAATAGTTCTTCGCTAACACCTTGAATGCTTCAAAGCAACAATATGACATCGCAATGTGTTTGTCCATCCTTCCTCTTCTGATCAGGGCTGGATCAAGCTTGTCCACATGATTTGTCGTAAACACGACTATTCTTTCTGCCCCAGAAGCTGAACAAAGACCATCAATAAAATTCAACAGCCCTGATAGGGTAACTTCACTACTTTTGCTCTCACTATCTGACTTCGACTGACGTTGGCTTGTAAGATTAAGTGAGCAGTCGATATCCTCTATAACTATGAGTGACTTACTTGACGTTGTAATCAAAAGAGACCTCAGTTCTCTATTGTTCTTGACTATGGTAAGTTCAAGATCATAGACATCATAGTTGAGAAAATTGGCCATGGCAGCAATCATGGTTGATTTCCCGGTTCCTGGAGGACCGTAAAGAAGATACCCTCTCTTCCAAGCTTTTCCAATTTTCGCGTAGTATTCTTTGGCCTCGCTGAACTTCTTGAGATCATTCATGATCTCTTCCTTCTTCTTGGACTCCATAGCCAATGTATCAAACGTTGCAGGATGATCAAAATACACAAAACTCCACCTCCTCCAATTGTTCCCATCGATGCATGGATTGTTGCTGTACATCTTCCTTTGCCGGTTCTTCAAAGCAAGCGCCTTCCCTTCTTTAATCACATGATCAATATAAGACTCCGCAATGAATTCTCTGTGACGTCTCAGGAAACTGAGCTTGAAATACCTTTTCTCTTGGGTTTCCGAATGTTTTTGCTTGTTTTCCAATACCCACCAAACTTTAACACCACGAAACTCATCAGTTACCTCTTCATGATCGTCCACGGAAAGGATCAAAGACTTGCTCTGCTTTATGAAATCAGCCTTGAAACTTGACGCCCACGAAGAGGCTTTCGTGCTGAGATAGGATTTTATGGCTGAAAAAGCTTCGTTGTGACTGAAAGTTTCACCGTGTTCATGGAAGGTGATGTCGATGTAAGGAGACACAAATCTAACCAACTTGTGAAAGTGTTTTTTGATATAATTGTTAAGAATAGAAGGGAAGTGATCCTTCAAAATCGTCCATACAAACAAAATAGTAGCTAAACTTGCGCCCATATCTCCACTTTGCTTCTGCACCATCGCAATCATGTTTCTTGCTCTCGTTGAATTCATCACTCTTTTGTGGAAAAAAGTTAGGGAAAAAAATTGACTTAAAAAAAAAAATTTGACTTAAAAAAAAAATAATAAGAGAGACGTTTATGGAAAAAAGTTAGGAAAAAAATTGACTTGCAAAAATAAGAGAGACGTTTATGGAAAAAAATTAGGGTTTTCATAATTATATGCATACTAAATCCCTAGGATCAGGGGTTTAGGTTCATCTCATCACCTAAAAGAAGTCCTTTACTAATTAGAAATCCTAACAAGTGAAGGGAAACTTAGGGGGTGTATTGGATTGAGATTTTAATAGATAATTTTGAGATGTAAGAATTTTATGAATTTGCAAGACTCTAGGATTATTGGGATTGTTAGGATTATACTTTTAGGATTGTTAGGATTATATGGACTAGATATTTAGGATTCTGAAATTGTCTTTGGACTTTATTTATAGACTATTAAGATTATCTAGACTTTATTTCAAGATTTTTTTACTTTTAAAAATATAGACTTTCAATAGTTGATTGTAGTATTCAATTTTCTCCCCAAATTCCAGTACTTTATAATCTTATTGAAGGCACTGAACAACAAAAATTGAATGAGAAACATATATAAGCTATGAAGAGAAATAATAAAATTTTAAAATACCACCAACCAACACATAACCTTCAGTTGGTTCATATGGTGCGGAAAATGTTACCATATGAAATAATTAAATATAATAACCAACAACCCATCCCCCACTACCTCACTAGAAATGACATGAAATAGAGACAAAAAATAGCTTGAATATTGAAGTATTTTCGTTTAGCTTGTTGGACTTCATTAATTCATATGTTATCAAACTTCAATATTCACTACTCTTTAATCTTTTTTTTCCTCTAGTGGTGTGTACAGTATACGTTCCCCTTTCATGTTAGTGATAGATGATTTAAGTCCGGTGAGATGAGTTGATATACAAACTATGCTTGCATTGGTTAATTCTATTCATGTTGGATAGAATGTTTCATTCATTTCAGATCGGTTTCTGTGATATTTTCATGGATCCACACTTTTTGCTGCTTGTAACACAACGTTATTTGCTTCTAAATTTTGCATATTCACATTGCTTGTGTTTCTGAAACAGTAATTTCAGGGGTTGCATCCATCACAGTAATTTCTGATTGGTTTGTTATTTGCTTACAATATAATGACCAGCATGTCTATCCTCCTTCACCAGGTATATTTTTCAGTTTCCAAGAAACTAAAAAACTTTTTGAGCTTATATGTTATTATATCTGAATTTGCACCTCCTGAGCGCAACGAGTGTCTGCTATTTCTTGTGAAATGATGTGGTGTCAAATTTAGATATATTCAACTTTTACTTTATTGGATCATAGAAGTTCTGATCAAATTATGAATTCAAAGTTTCTTAGAAACCCTTATTGATGAAAATATGATATTGCATATGTATAAAAATGGCTATGCTTTTTTGGTCAGGTATGGATTATATGATATTTTTCAATTTGATAATCATGACCTATGCCATGAATAAATTTTGTGATCGAACTTGAAGGTTTTGTATCATTATAATTATAATCTTTCATTGCTATTGTTAATATCATTTTATTTGATGTGGTTTCAATTCTAATTATATTGGGAGATTGTCTAATATTTCAATTTGTCAACTTAATTTATCATTAAATTGTTTTTACTTCGGTTATCCAATTCACATGAAAGTACAAGGTCTTCACCAATTTTGTTCTTTATTGCACTTAAGTTACGTTGTTTGCCATTCGGGTTTTGACTATATATTGAGCAAATCTGTTCTGAATGTCAGTTGTCTTGTGTGGTAAGCTGGAAATAATTGTATAGTGAGGCTTTTTTGACAACGACCATGCTTCATCTTACTCATGAAACCAAAAGGTTGTGTTGTCTAGTTTGTTCAGTGTTGTCCAATATGTATCCGAGTATGAAGATGCCGATCATTATTCATATTGGGCAACGCTCAACCAACCAGACAAAATAGCCTTTTCAGTTTCATGAGTGGAAGAAGCATATGGTTGTCATATTTGCATGTTTGGCAGCCACATTTATTATTAAGGGAGAGGGTAAGACAATTTTGGGTTCAAGCTACTTATAAATATCACTAAAAAGTCTGAAAAATCCATTTTGTCATGAAATCCTAAAAATCTTGATCTCAATCCAATACTAGCAGACAATTTGCTGCCTCTTGAACATCTAGATCCAATACCACAAGACAATATGGACTTTTAAAAAAAATCTTAAAAGTCTAGATCCAATACCATAAAACAATATGGACTTTTAAAAAAAATCTTAAAAGTCTTGATCGAATACCACTAGATTTATCTAACTTATTAAAAAATCTCAATCTAATACCACTAGACTTTTACTTCTCCAAATTGTCTAATAAAATCTTGAACTAATACACCCCCCTTACTTCTTTATTTGTGATTATTGTGTTTATTAAAACCAAGTGAAAATCAAATTATGTGGGTCTCACGTTCAAATCAAGAATTCATTGTCTGACAGGGAACTTAATTCTCCCCACCCATCTACGAAATTAAGTTCTTTTTCCTGATTCTCTTTCCGATGAACTTGATTCCTTTCATTCCATTCCCAATCAGTAGACATGTTGGGTCATGATTTGTTTAGTATTTATATTAATCAAAACCAGGGAAAAAAAAATGATGTGTTCAGGCTTCAGCCACAAAATGTCTCCTCTTCCGCTTAAACAATGTGAACTCAAAACAAATCCAAAAACTCTAAATTCCTGAGTTGGGACAGTGCATTTCATTAAGAGGAAAAGAGAGAAAAACATAAATTAATCTTCCATTGAATTTACACTCGGGAAAAAAGAATACCCTTATGAAAAATGTATTACTAAGACAGTGACAATTTTTTTTTGAAACAGCAAAATGCAGTATCATTCAAAAAGCACAGGAAACAGAGGAACAACAAACAAGCCCGATCAGCACACCCAAAAGTGCAGCAGGCTAAAAAAAACTCCCACCAAAAAAAACCCCAAAATCGAAAGCGGCCAAAAATAAGCATGCTAAAAACCCAACTACAAACACAAAAGAACACGAACCAGAAGCAACCACAAACAGCACAAACAAAACAAAGGAGAGACAAAGAAACGAGACATCAAGCCATTACACACAGTCCTCATTCCAAACAATTATTTCGTCATCCACCGGTAAACCCTTCTTGGCCAAACCATCCACAAAAAAGTTGGAAGCTCTAGACGCGTAGGAGATAGAAGTGTTGCCTAAACACTAAACAAAGGTTTCCAAAGCTGTCTTCATTTATCCACGAAACCGCATCTTTTGAGTCATTGTTAATCTGAATCTTTCTCCCAACGAAAGAAGGTTTAGATAAACATAATATTGCAGCTTTATGAATCGCCCAAACCTCGGCTGTGGAGACATCGGTATTCCCAATACAAGCCGAGAAGGAGCATAAAACCTCTCCTTTGGAGTTGCGGAGGACACCGCCAATACCTGCACAACCATCAGCCACTCTTCTTGCTCCATTAACTTTAAATATCAACTCTTAATTCATAGGAGGAACCCAAACCTCCTTCTTACCAACCTTTGGTGGTTTCACTTCACTGCAGCAAGTTAAAAGATTTTCTAACATCAGAGTAATCAGAACTTTGGACGCCTTACCATGGTGTTTAAACCACCAAGCTACCTGAAATCTAACAAAATCCACACAATTAGCAACATCTGCAACTTTACTTCTGAAAATGACATCATTTCTGGGCTCCCAAATTGACCAAACAATATCAGAAAAAAGAGTGGCCCAGACTCTGTTATACTTCAGATCAGGACATAGAGGCTGCCAAGCTTTAAACCAATCAGCAATATATCTACTTGAGCAACCGATCACCCCCCACCAACCAAGACAGTAACAATTGAACAAAAAAAATTGCCAAAGCTAATGAAAAATGGCAAGCAGTGCAGCATATGTTTCAAACTATCGGACGATATTAAATTATAAGTAGGTCATCGGACAATACTAAATTGTCACAGAAAATGATCATGAAAAGTTTTTCCAGGATCCTGAGATTGAAACCCATTTGAGAATAGTATATTTGAGACCGGAGTAGAAAGGAAGAATTCATCATAATTCTCGAGACCATTCACATGTCATTCACATCATAGGACACAAAATATATAATCCACGAGCACAAAAAAAAATGCACAACTTCTCTCCAAAGCTGATCTTGCTAATAGTAGCTTAACTAGATACTTGTACTGATATTATCTAGCTAATAGTAACTTAACTACAATACTTCAACTACTAAGATAAGAAACATAAACATAATGTCTTTGATGGAGAGTAGAACTAGAACCCGTCTACATAGAAAACACGATAACCTGTTTGGAGCGTTTTGAGATTAATCTTCTTTGATTTCACCATCTGCATAAGCATAAAACCATATCCACCAAACATCAACAAAGATGTGAAACATTATATATAAACCTTGAAGAAGCCATAAGTATTAACAGACTTCAATAGAGCTAGGAAAGGTCTCACCCCTGAGATAAGCACCTTGGTTTGCTTGAGCACCAGCTTCAGAATTGTATTTCTTGAAGAAAAAAAAAAAAAACACGGCTTCAGAGGTAAAATAAGATGCGTTAGCAACATTGAGAATTCATGGCATCTTAATTAGCATTCAGATTTTACACTCATATATAACCATTAATTTAAGGAGGGTGTATTCATTTAAGATTTTTGTGGACATTTATAGACATTTTTTAAGTGACAGATTTTCATGGATTTCTACGAACTTTTATAAATCCACATGGATTTTGGATTTTCATTGATTTGTTTAGACATCCATCTCCGACTTTTATAGATTTGTTGAAACATCCATGGACTTTTATAGATTTGTTATCACTGACTTCTATTATAGATGGAGAATTATACCACTATATGACCCAATAACACAATCTATACACTCAACCAACATGATCCATTAATACAATATGCAGTACTAACAAAAATCTCTACTTTCTTCATTTATTACCACGGTTTAATAAATATATCATAAATATAGATTTTCATCAATCACACCGGTATCTACAAAGAGACAATCGTCTTGAAGAATAATCTTAAGAACCATAGTGTACCATCGAATGATACACAACCATCGTGAACAAATGTACCATTGAAGATACTTTTTAGATGGTCAAAATAAAAGTCAAATGAAAAGAGAATGAATATCAATTTGACTATTCGTTTTTTCACAGGGTTCATATATATATATATATATATATATTTTACCTTTGGATACATAACTAATTTCCTTTTTTTTATATATATATATTTTTTTGAAATAACTTGTATATCTTTTTTATATTTCTTTGAAGTGTATAATTTATTCCTAAAAATACATATTAATGGGGCATACAAAATATATTATTAGTCTTTAAATCAAAAATAAATTATATAAATAATTGCATTACTTGTTGACGAACTGATTTTACATGTCCCAAAACACTAATAAAAAACCGTTAAAAAAAACACAAAAAAAAAAAAAAAAAATTCATGTTAGATTTTTTTCTAAAAAAAATATTGAATTTATTATTATTTTTTTTAACTTAAAAAAAGTAAAATAAGTCACGACAATGAATTGTTTATATGTTTTTGTTTTGAGAGAGAGATATCAAAGTCTTTCAAAATCTTTGGGAAGAAGGTTGGACATGTTATGACATGGGTTCAAAATTTTTTTGTCACTATTTGGAGGGGCTTTTGTGAGAATGTCACCGGTTTACTAATGTAAGTTTAAAAGGTACCTATTTAGGTGACCAGATAAAAATACCCTCATTTTTGTCATTTTGCATCTGAAGAGAAAAAAGTTGAGAGGGAGAGAACAGTGGAAAGAGAGACCTTGGGTGCAAGAAATCCGGTACAAAATCTCACGGGAAACCTACCGGCGGTGGTGATACAATCTTGAAGTCGACAAGAAGGTGATATGATTTTCTCACGCATTTTTGTTGTTGAAACTTTTATGTGCGTTTGATGTTGGATGTTCGTTAGACATGTATATTAGGTTTGATTTGATTTGTTGTTGATTAGGTTTGTTTGATTAGGTTAGGGTTTAAATTTATGAAAAAATTATGTTGAACACGATGGAGTTCTGGGTTTCCGAGCCTTTTAAAACCTTATCCGAGCTTTTTCACATGTAATCCGAGCCTTTTCCGAGCAATTTGAATAGGTTTCTACAATTTAAATCTTCGAGCCTTTTAAAACCTTTTTCGAGCCTTTTTCATATGTAATTCGAGTCTTTTACAAGCAATTTAAATAAGTTTCTGCAATTTGAATCCGAGCCTTTTACACTGGCTCCGAGACTTTTAAAATAGGATCCGGGCTTTTAAAACACTATCCGAACCTTTTAAGGAATATGAATAGGTTTTCAGAATTAGAATCTCCGAGCCTTTCATATAGTTTCCGAGCCTTTTCATATAGTGTCCGAACCTTTTCATATAGTTTCCGAGCATTTTCATATAGTGTCCGAGCATTTTCATATAGTGTCCGAGACTTTTCATTTAGTGTCCGAGACCTTTCATTTTTATATTATTTATTTTATTTAACTAGATATATTTTTTTTATGTCAATATGCAGATGAGGAATCAACTAAAAGATTCGCTTAAAACTCAAGAGGAAGAAAGGTATTCGGGGAAAATAACTCGACATGACCATTTTGATGACCTTACAGATATCGACAACACACTTAACAAGGTACCTGAACATCTTACGGTTGAAGAACGATGTCGGTATACTGAGTCGTGTTTTGGACACCTCCTTCGGATGGATCGTGGGATGAAGTTTTCAACTAGCATTGTACATCGGTTGCTTATTCGCGAGTTGCATCACGATGGGCCTGAAGATGAGATGAGATTTCTGTTAGGAAGGCATTCGGTCTGGTTCTCGAAGGTTGAGTTTTGTCTGATCACCGGATTGAAGTTCGGAGAACTTTCTGACACGTCGACATATGATATAGTAGAGAATGGCATACACCAACGGTACTTTGAGGGTCGAGATGAGACCGAGTATACAGAGCTGGAAGCCGTTCTACGGATTGGTGTTTTTTCTGAGCAGTACGATGCGGTTAAGCTGTGCTTTTTGTATATGGTTAACTGGATACTTATGAGGTTAGATGAGAGAGAGAAAGTTCCAGTATGGCAGTTTCGCCTAGTCGAGGACTTAGACACTTTTGATGCGTTCCCGTGGGGTGCACACGTGTATAGGCGGTCTATATACCGTTTCAAGCATGCGTTGGATGGTCGACGTAGGTGGTTTGAACAACGTCAGCGACGAAAGGCCATTGATGTACACACCACGAAGACATACAATATATATAGGCTAACACACGCCTTGTTGGTGAGAATTTTGAATTTGTTATTTTTTTCATATGACTGATGTATTGTATTGGATTCTTATCGTTCTTAGTTGTTTCGCATATATTTCCTTTCGAGGTTATCCCTGAGCTTGGCAACAGCAGATATGAGAAGCGGAGGGAAATCGAGCTCTCCCCCCAAATTATGAAATGGGAGTTGAGTACGCGACCGAGGGGGGAGAAGTTGAATAGCATTTTCCTTGAAAGTGTAAATATCTATATATATATATATATATTTTTATGTTCATAACTATTAGTATGTATACAATTACAATGGTCTAACTGCAATTTCAGATGTTTGCGAGGGTGAAATTGGTGCCGACGGCAACTAAGAGGGCTGAACAAAACTTCGAGAGCATTTTCTAGGGAGGCAGTTTGTATGATGCTGATGTCGGTGATATACATGTTCCCGTCTCTGACCCCGAACGATATACAACTGTTGAAACTAGTGACACTGAGGGTCCGTCTTTCAAACCCAGTGATACGAAGGGTTCTGACTCAGACGGTCGTCATATTCATCCCGCGAGGACTAGGCGGGTTCGATTCACGTTGCCTAGAGAGCCTCGAACTGGAGATGACTCACGAGGAGGCATTGGAGGGCAAGCAGAGGTACGTATAATTCTTTTTACCGTATTATTTAATTTCAATCGAGTGAATGGTTTTAATACTTAAAATTTTGAAATCCTTTCAGGACCGTCGGTATACTGAACTGATGGATGCGTTACGCGAGTTACAAGAGGAGGTGCGAAAGAGTAATGAGAAGTGAGATCAACAGCATCAGGAGTTGCTAGATTTGATTCGAGGGCTTCAGGGTTCGAGGTCGCACGCCCGTACTCGAGGTACACAGTTCGATGACCTACCCTTCGATGACGAAGACGGACACCGAGACTTCAGTCCCAGAGGGAGGATAGGTAGTCATCAGGGTGATCAGCTGGGGTCTGGTGTGACACCACGAGAGGAGGTTACTCGTGGTACTAGTGGTACAGATACAACACCTATGGAGATAGAGCAGAAACCTCATCAGGTTTTACCAGACCAGTCTGTTCATTCTTAGGACCTGGTACAGAGCACCTCTTTACAGCACACCCCTCCGGTCGATCCTAGTGCAAAGCACCCCTTTATTCATTCCACAAGGACAGAGATCCCCAGTCTCAGTGCACCCAAAGAGCTTACACCTGCAAGCGATCGACGGCGACATAGTTCATACTTACAGCGCACCCTACTGGCGATACAGGGGGACAAAGTCCCTTAACACATCGCACATCTTGGGGCAATACACGGGGACAGAGTTCCTCCTTACAGCTCACCCATCCAGTGGATCGCACTAAGCTGGACCGAATTCCCCCACCCCTTCAACTTCAAGATCGGGTTCGCAGACCAAATTGGCAGCAGCGGACCCCATACACTGATCCCTCTCGGCAGAAAAGGCCAAGGATTAGGCCACAACCACCATATGTATGGGCGCCCCACGCATTGATAGATCATGACCACCTTGCGGCGTACCAAGCCTATAAGAGGAACTCGACTGGGGAATTGTAAGTATAATCGCAAATATTACAAAAAAAAATTTGTATTTTGAAACTCCTAAGTAAAACTACTTTCTTATCTAACTTCTTCAACAATTATGCAGGCGTGATGTGGATCTACTCGAGCCAGTTGGTGTCCCTTGGTTCCATCGGTTTCAAACCAACATCATGGAGTTGGAGGATACGGTACGGTCCTTACCTGAACATTGTGTATAATATGTTTCTGAAATAGTAGAATGCTAACAATACAAAATGTTGAAATTGTCAGCATATGGACGCGTACTTACATATTCTGCAGAAGCGTCAGAGATATTACTCCACCGTCTACGGTCCGAGGATCAACATACTGGATTGACAGTTCTATGTAAGTGTTTAAGTTGTACGGCTTTTGAACATCTATTTATGTGTTTCGTACATCTTTTATCTAACGTTTTATAAATTTTTTTTGTACAGTAATGGTTATTGAATTACTGTGAGAGATTGATGAGAAGTGGGGCTGACAAACCTCGCCGCAGTTGGTCTTTGTTCAAGCATCAGTGGTCCGCTGATGACCTGAAGGTGGTACATGGATTGGTCCCGGCAGGAACCAAACCATGGAACGAAGTTGACGTGGTCAGTGTTTAATTTACATTGTTTGAATTTGAATTTGAATTTTAAATAAATTTCCCACTGATAACACTTTGTTGAAACACATACAGGTTTTGATTCCTTGCAACCTTGGACGTACGCATTGGGCACTAGCCAGCATCGACCTCACAATTGAGAGTATTTACCTGATGGACCCGTTCAGACAGGAGGTACCATTTCGCCATAGGAAAACGCATCTCGCTTGCTTACGATATTTTTTACCGTCGATGCTGCATGCGGTGGACTTTTACGGTCGCAGACGGAGGGGCGATATGACGTACACATTGCAGAATAAGCCCTTTCCACTCAGCATTGTGTCTAGAGACCGTGTGCCCCAACAGGATACAGGGTATGACTGTTTAAAGATCTTATTCTATCCCAATTGGTTTTAATAATATTCAATTCTAACGGTTGTTTATGTGGTGAATTGCAGTGGTAACAGTGGTGCCCATACTTTGAGATTGATAGAGTACCTGGCAGCGAACTGGGATACATTCGACTGGTCAGAAAATGAAATGAGCACCATCCGAGAGAAGATGGCTGTGGAGGTTTTTTGTAACTCGAAGGATTGGTCTTCCAGTTAGTGATTTAGTTGATGTACATAATATTTGAGTAATGAAATGAAATTATTTTTAAAAAAAAATTTAGTTGTTTGCAATTAACACTTGAACACACATTTGATATATTGAAATCCATAAACAATACAATGAATTGTAGACACTATAACAAAGGATACAATATGGCATTAAACAAACAACCAATAAATATATCATAATAGTTCAACATAAAAAAACATAATAACCAACGGTCTCATAACACAACTATATCGAGCATGGTTCCCAACGTCGGACGATGCTGGAAGACATCAAGTTGGAGACATGTTCCTCAAGGTGCTTCCTAGCATATTGCCGTCCCACATTAGCAATCATAAGCTTTTCTGGTGGCAATTCAGGGGGCCTCTTGTACTGCCTTGTTATGTTTGATCGCCTTTCTCAACGGCTCCATTCATACCACGATAGAGTCTTTCTCAGGGCACGTTTGTTTGTTGTGTCCAATTAAATAACAGATGCCGCACTTGCGACGATATTCATCGGAAACACTTATGCTGGGACCTTCATTAACCATCGGTGGGTTGGAGCACCGCCTGCTATTATGTCCTGATTGTCCACATCTTCTACACGATTATGTGATTGTCCTCTCCGAAGACGAGGCATGTCGACCCTCCATCGGGCGACCTGATTGTCTTTTCGACTTTGGATTTAAAACCACCCGAGATGCGATGTCGGATGGCACTACCCATGAAGAAGGATGGCCAACAGGCATAATAGGAACCGAGTATGCATCAATAAGTGTCTCTCTCTTGTAGTAGTCCGCACACAAAGATGTGAAATCCAAGTTTCGCTCCCTACAACAATGAAAACAATGAGATTCACGTTTGTGGGTAATATAAATCGTTAACTGTAACATCTCATGTACCTTGCCGCTGCGAGTGCATGAGAACATGGGAAATGGTCCATTTGGAATTTGTTGCATGTGCAAGTCTTCAAGTGTAAGTTTACCGTCCATTGGTTTCCCTTCAATTTGACGGAGAATATGTTCCAGTCAACCGGATTTACGGTCATATAATAGCACTTCTCGACACGTTTTAGGATCACAAGATGTTTTGCGTCGGTTAGTTGATGACGCATGGACCGTGCAGCTGCATGACAATCATGAAACCACTTTTGTTGCATATTCCTAATGAACTCCGCCAGTGTCATCATTGGCAGTTGCCGTGCGAATTTTAGTCATGAGTTTATGCACTCTGCAACATTTGTGGTCATTAGCCTATACCTTCTTTGGAGACAGTGTACGCGAGACCACTTGTGTGGACCGGCAGCAATGGCATAATCGAATGCACCCTTGTGCAGCCTACATAACTCCTCCATGTGCCTGTTATAATTGAATTCACTGTACGTCTTAGCTGTTGAATCCATTATGTCAGTAACATCCTTTCTGTGGAATCGCTTCTTCATATTTTCACCAAAATGCTAGAAACATATAGTATGGGTTGCATAAAGGAACACTTTAGAAATCCTCGCTTCAATGCTTGCATGGCGATCGGAAATGAAAACCAGATCATCTATATGACTAAGGGCACCCTTCAAGCATTCCAAAAACCACTCCCATGAAAGGTTATTTTCTGAGTCACCGTACCCAAAAGCAATTGGATACACATGTTCGTTTCCATCTTGTGCAGTTGCAACAAACATTGTACCCCTGAATCTTCCCTTCAAATGGGTACCATCAACTGCAATCACAGGACGCATACACCTCTGGAAACCTCTAATTGAGGACCCTAACGACATGAAAAAGTACAGAAATGTATCATCGTTTGCGCACTGTAAGTCGGTGATTGTGCCAGGATTTTACTGTTCCAGAACGTACGCAAAAGATGGTAACAGTTTGAAACTTTCTTCATGCGTTCCATAGGTCAAGGACAATGCATATTGCAAGGCATCATGTGCCTTACTGTACATGACTTGGATGCCATACATTGTTTTCATATTGGCGATTATGTCTTTCGGACGCATGAGACGACCATTATGTTGTTGAAGTCTAGATGCAATGACTTCTCCTATTATGACTGCACTAGCTTGTCAATGGCGACGGTGAACCTCCTCCAAAGGACAACTGTGTTGGTTGACAAAACTTCTGATTTGGAAGTAAGTCCATTCATCTCTCCTTACCGCTCTTAATTTCCACGTACAGTTGTCAATGATGCAAACTAGATGTAACGTTGTCTTATTAGACATTTTCACCTTCCATTCAAAGTTCTCCCGCATTGAAAAAAGGTCAACTAGCCTCTTCAAATCCATTTTACTCGAGATAAATTAACCTTTATAAATCATGCATATAGGTTCTTGCGTTGCCAAGGTGCTGCTTTTACTAATACCAAACGAGTATGAATCTGCTCCGGGAATAACACACATTATCGTATTATCAGAATCAGATACAGTTATATTATGTCGGACCTTGGAAGTCCCATGCATATTTGGTACAGTGCAACTAACTCCTTGTACATGTCTTCCTTGTGTTTGAATTTGTGTACGCTCTTCATCCATATTTTCTAGATCATCTACCTGTTCATTATTTGCCTCATTATCCACCTTATGGTTCGGGTAATTGTTCATCTCATTGTACTGCTCAATTCGACAACCAAACACATCGTCAAATTGAGGTTCAACTACTTGGTCAACCGCTACCGGTGGGACACCACACAAGTTTTCCCCACTTTCGGCGAAACTCTTTTAGGGATACACTTGGTTGCTACAGCTAAAGAATCCAAATTGTTGGGTATTTTCAGGAGGAGGAATATCATTCCCTATCACATCTCCAGGTGTCCTCTGAGTTAGACTTACACATACTTGAGGGATCACCCGATCTTCCCCTAGTATAAACTGAACATCATCGTTATTTCTTATAAATGTACGACATGTACTGCAAGGAACGATTGATATTGATGCCAGATCAACATTGAATTTGTTTACATCATACTTCACAATGGTATGCATGATCACCACCAATTCTTCGTAAGTCATATTCTTTGACACATACATTCCCTGGTTATCGGATCCAACAAACCTCTGACTTCCGTCGGGTAGTTGCTCCCATCAACCGTTGTAAGATATTACTATTCTAACCCGATTCATGATGCTGTCAAATTAATCAAAACTATTAATAAAAACTCAGGAGTATAAAATATTTTAATAAATTACATTTACAAAGGCTCGGGTGAGGATATTTAAAAGGCTCGGAGAACACTAGAAAAGTCTCGGAGAATACATGAAAGTCTCGAAGAAGACATTTTTGGTCTCGAAAAAGACTTTAAAAGGCTCGATTAGTAATTCAATGAAAAGTCTCGGAGAAGACCTGAAAATGCTCAATTAGTGATTCTTTGAAAAGTCTCGGAGATGACTTGAAACGTCTCGGAGAAGACTTGAAAAGGCTCGATTAGTGATTTTTGAAAAGTCTCGGAGATGATATAAAAAGGCTCGGAGAAGACATGAAAATGCTCAGAAAAGACTTGAAAAGGCTCGGAGAAGGCTTAAAAAGGCTCGATTAGTGATTTTTTAAAAGTCTCTGAGAAGACTTGAAAAGGCTTGATTAGTGATTTTTGAAAAGTCTCGGAGATGATATGAAAAGGCTCGGAGAAGACTTGAAAAGGCTCGATTAGTGATTTTTGAAAAGTCTCGGAGAAGACATGAAAAAGCTCAGAGAAGACTTGAAAATGCTCGGAAAAGACTTGAAAAAGGCTCGATTAGTGATTTTTTAAAAGTCTCGGAGAAGACTTGAAAAGGCTCGGAGAAGACTTGAAAAGGCTCGATTAGTGATTTTGAAAAATCTCGGAGATGATATGAAAAGGCTCGGATAAGACATGAAAAAGCTCGGAGAAGACTTCAAAAGGCTCGATTACTGATTTTTGAAAATGCTCGGAGAAAACATGAAAATGCTCGATTAGTGATTTTTAAAAAGGCTCGGAGAAGACATGAAAATGCTTAGAGTGATTTTTAAGAAGCTAGGATACTACTTTAAAAAGCTCGGAAAAATGTGACAAAGTCTCGGAAACTCACAATTGTCACAATGAAAATGTGAACAAATGAAAAGAAGTATTTGCAAGAAATATTACCTTGTTGTAATGAAACACGTCCAGTTGTTTAGATCTTGAACTTCTATTTGTATTGAGAGAGATAGAGAGAGAGAGAGAGAGAGAGAGAGAGAGAGAGAGAGAGACTGACCCGGTTATCATTTTTGTTGGAAGTGTGGAGAGAGAACCAGACAAACAGAATAACATAAATGATTATCTAAGGGCAATTTTAGTAGTTCACCATAACAGGTGCCTTTTAAACTTAAGTTATTAAACCGGTCATAGAGTCACCAAATAAGTTGGAAAATGTGATACTTTCTACCATTTCCACGTTATGACATTTGATATTTATATCTTTCACCATCAAGTTCACCAAAATCCATCAAAATCCATGACATAAGAAAATCCTTTAAAATCTAATATTAATTGAATACACCTTGATTTTTGCAGAAGTCCCAATTCAATACACCCGGATTTAGAAGGATTTTTTAAAAGTCCATAGAAATCTGAATTGAATACCACTGGATTAATATAGACTCTTTTAAAGTCTTTAAATGTCCGAATTGAATACACCAGAATTTATAATGTCTTTAAATGTCTTCAACAATCCTAATTAATACACCCCACCCCCCCCCCCCCCCCCCCCCTAAGGTTTCTAAACTGAAAATGAATGACATAAAAATATAAAATACACTAAAAACCAATACACTAAAAACCAGTGATGAATATGTAGCAGCACCTTGATCACACACACCTTGAGCCAGTAATGACATATTACTTACAACCATAAGAACACAGAATAAGTATCAGTCTTTACCCTCGGAATATAATCCATATCGAAATGCTTAAACTTGGCCTTAAGCTCCTTTAATCCATATCGAAATGCTTAAACTTGGCCTTAAGCTCCTTTGCCTCTTTGCACAGTGGAGTCAAATTCTCGCTCTTCACTTTCCACTTTTCATAGCAAAAGAAATAAAAACAAATAGAAAGACAAGCATTAATTCAACATAAACAATTTTACACATATCCACATTAACATAATATGCATGAATTAACCTCTCACAAGGCTTTTGTTTTGAGATTTCAATTTTCTTTACACGTTTTTATAATTTTATTTGGTCTTCTCTATTCTTTTTTTCCACCAACTTCCATAACAAACCTGTTCTGTCACAAGATCAGTCTCCTCAAACATGAACATCATCAAACCCATCATCAAGGGCACATTTCAGTCTTTTAGTTAAAGCTCGATACTCAGCTTCATTACTTGTTGCCTTGCCCAGCCCTTCACTCACTCGGAGGATTTGCCAACACTCATCAGATTTAGACAGAATTCTATATATTTAACAGTTAATACAATACAGCAACACAGATGCTTAACAAGCTAAGCAGCTAGGCTAGCTACATACCACATCTCCACTTTTGTTGCACACGACCACTCCTGCACCAGCTTTTCCAGGATTTCCTTTTGAGGAACCATCAAATTCGATAATACGCCGCTGGACAAACGAAAAATATAGATTACTTAGTACAAATTGTCATAGCTTTTAAAATAATCACTCGATATATAATTTCATGCTCAAAAAGGGATTTGATAATTAACTAACAATCACTTTCAACATCATTTATCAATAGCACCAACTTAATAAAAAAAGTTATTATTAGACAAAATCGAGGTGGTTCATTTTAGTGAAAAACCCTTTGTATTCAAGTCATTTCCCTCCTCCAACTCTCAAATTTATATTTCAAAAGTTATTATTACAAAATCTAAAACATGCAATCTGATAAGTACCTAATGAAGCAAGTCACCAGGCCATACATGCATGGGGGACTTGGTCAGCAGTGTTAGTTGTTAGTTGTTATAATAAAGTAAGTGGGTGATTTGGGCATTGGTGGGGTGTTAAGGGATCATCGAGGGAAGGTTTTATGCATCTTTTCTACCTCGGTAGGGGTTCAGGACGCTATCTCGTCTGAAATCCTTGCTATTGATAGAGCTTGTGTTCTTTTCGTTTCGAGACCAGAACTGAGGGATAGAAGTCTTGTTGTGGTTATTGGTTGAGTGGGTGAATAGTAGTGGCATTGGTAAAATCAAGCATGCGCATACCATTTTGAACATTCGCAGCAGTCTGGCGGTCTGGCCAGTCTCAGTCAGGCCTCGGTGGTGTTCGGTTCCAGAAACCCCAATTCTTTTGCTGATGCTCTGGCGAAAAAAGGATCAGAGGATGGTGAGGAGGTGCTGTCTCGGAGTGACATTTGATTTGGTGTCTTCTTCTCTAGGCTGTTTCGGTTCTTTTTTGTTTTTGCTCTGCTTTTGTTGTTCTCTAGCCTCTAGGTTGTTCCTGTTCTGTTTTTGGGTTTTTTGTTTGGCTTTTGTTTGTTTTATGTTGTTCTGGCTGGTGCCTTTAATAAGATTCCTTGCCTTTAAAAAAAAAAAAAAGTAAGTGGGTGATTTCGTGGCCTTGTTTCACGCCATCGTGCAAATATGTTGCAAGATGAGCACCACCCATTATTTCCCATGTTTCTGTTATTTCCAATTCCATTGTAATGTTGTTTCAATGTTGTTTCTGTTAGTAGTGTAGGTCGTCAGTTTGTGCAACTCCTTCGTAATGTTTGGTCTATTTATAGACCGATTAGTCGATTGAGATGATGGATTATGAAATGAAATGACAATTATCCTCTATATCTATCTCTCTAATTGAAACATAGTAGTTCTATCTCCTCCTAAATTCTTCTATGTAATTTTCTTAATTGGAAAAATACATATTACAATCCCAAACATATACAAAGTAAAATAATACTAATTATTATTGGATATAATCCAGAAACTGATAATATCATGTATTTTAAAACAATCATTATTTAAAAGTAAGTTTGAGGTTATTAGTATTTTTTTTTTTTTCATTATCACTATTTTTTTTTTTTTTTGGGCTCTCTAATAAACTCAATATGATCAAATAAATTTTTATTTTTTTATTTTTATCTTCCCTATATGATAAACAAGATGAATGAAAAAAAATAAAATAAAATACAATGAAGGGGTACTAAATGAAAGTAAAAGAAATGGAGGAAAAAAAGGTACAAAACTTATTATTATTATATATAGAGAGAGAGATGAGTTTTTTTAAAAATATATATATATATAGAGAGAGAGAGAGCATTTAGAGTAATACTATTTTACCCAAATTTAGAGTTCAAATGACGTGGCATCATTAAAATTGAATGATTTCAGTCATCCAATTATAATATAGAGAAATCAATAATACAATATTATTTGGACATTAAATTTGGATAAAATAACAATGTAACATTATTGTTATTTTTTATATGACATAACCTAGATCAATCTGAATTTTGTTAAATGTAGTTCATTATTAATTTCAAGTAATTTTCAAGAAACGAAGAGCAACTTCGCACACGAGAGACAGCTTTTTTAAGAATCATTTGTTCAATAAGCTCGGTTGAATCAAAGATCCCACTCCAGGGAAGATCGACTCTTCTTTAACCCTCTTCTTTTATCATATGAGATCTCACCCCACATCTCTATCCATTAAACGGAAGACAGGACGCTAAAGCAGACTCCAGAGCGGGAAGCGAGGGCAAGGTCAACTACTTATTGTATTACAGTATTACACAAAGGAGCTCACTCCAGCCACTTATTGGGCTGGAAGAACGGGCAAAGGGATGGGGCTTCTGTTCGATTTCATAATATATAGTCCATTTACTAATTGTTTAAAATAATTTACACTATGTCCTCAAATTGAATATGCGAGTTTTAAGTTGATAAATTTAATAATCGTGGCTGATGGCCACTGGCATTAACATTATCAAAAACTCATTGTCAAACTCATTAACGAACTCGTTGTTCTTTCAAAAAAAAAAAAAAAAACCATCACGTACAATTGAAAAACGGTAACAATTAAGGATCAAACTCTCTCCTCTTCTTCGCCCTTAACCGGCTTCACCTCATTGAGAGCTTTGATCAAATTCTTCAGACCAGAGTCTGCAATATTGTCCTCTTCCTCGCGAGACTTTGGAATGATATTCTCCGCAACATCAGCAGGAGTCATATTCGTTTCAGCCAACAGACTATCGATTTCTGCAAACAGTTCATGTGAGTCAATGTCCAAATAGTTCTTCGCTAACACCTTGAATGCTTCAAAGCAACAATATGACATCTCAATGTGTTTGTCCATCCTTCCTCTTCTGATCAGAGCTGGATCAAGCTTGTCCACATGATTTGTCGTAAACACGACTATTCTTTCTGCCCCAGAAGCTGAACAAAGACCATCAATAAAATTCAACAGCCCTGATAGGGTAACTTCACTACTTTTGCTCTCACTATCTGACTTCGACTGACGTTGGCTTGTAAGATTAAGTGAGCAGTCGATATCCTCTATAACTATGAGTGACTTACTTGACGTTGTAATCAAAAGAGACCTTAGCTCTCTATTTTTCTTGACTATGGTAAGTTCAAGATCATAGACATCATAGTTGAGAAAATTGGCCATGGCAGCAATCATGGTTGATTTCCCGGTTCCTGGAGGACCGTAAAGAAGATACCCTCTCTTCCAAGCTTTTCCGATTTTCATGTAGTATTCTTTGGCCTCGCTGAACTTCTTGAGATCATTCATGATCTCTTCCTTCTTCTTGGACTCCACAGCCAATGTATCAAACGTTGCAGGATGATCAAAATTCACGCAACTCCACTTCTTCCAATTTTTCCCATCGATGCATGGATTGTTACTGTAAATCTTCTTTAGCCGGTTCTTCAAAGAAAGAGCCTTCCCTTCATTAATCACATGATCAATATAAGACCCCGCGATGAATTCTCTGTGACGTCTCAGGAAACTGAGCTTGAAATACCTATTCTCTTGGGTTTCCGAATGTTTTTGCTTGTTTTCCAATACCCACCAAACTTTAACACCACGAAACTCATCAGTGACCTCTTCATGATCATCCACGGAAAGCATCAAAGACTTGCTCTGCTTTATGAAATCAGCCTTGAAACTTGACGCCCACGAAGAGGCTTTCGTGCTGAGATAGGATTTTATGGCTGAAAAAGCTTCGTTTTGACTGAAAGTTTCACCGTGTTCATGGAAGGTGATGTCGATGTAAGGAGACACAAATCTCACCAACTTGTGAGAGTGTTTTTTGATATAATTGTTAAGAATAGAAGGGAAGTGATTCTTCAAAATCGTCCATACAAACAAAATAGTACCTAAACTTGCGCCTATATCTCCATCGCTATCATGTTTCTTGCTCTCATTGAATTCATCACTCTGTGTTTTGTTTTGTTTTGAAAAGGAAATAATGAAGTATTTGAAGGGAAAAAAAATTGACTTAAAAAAAAAATAATAAGACTATAAGAGAGACGTTTATGGAAAAAAGTTAGGGAAAAAAACTGACTTAAAAAAATAATAATAAGAGAGCCGTTTATGGAAAAAAGTTAAAGGAAAAAAATTGACTTAAAAAACATAATAAGAGAGACGTTTATGGAAAAAGGTTAGGGAAGAAAATTGACTTAAAAAAATAAGACAGACATTTAAGGAAAAAAGTTGGGGGAAACAATTGACTTTAAAAAAAAAAAAAATAAGAGAGACGTTTATGGAAATATTTAGGGTTTTCATATTTATATGCATACTAAATTCCTAGGATCAAAGGTTTAGGATCATGTCATCACCTAAAAGAAGTCATTTACTAATTAGGAATTCTTATAAGTGAAAGGGAACTTAACTCTTTATTTGTAATTATTGTGTTTATTAAATCCAATTGAGAATCAAATTATATGGGTCTCATGTTCAAATCAAGAATTAAAGGGGGTGTATTCAACCCAGATTTCATTGGATTTGATTTGATTCTATTGGATTTTAGAAATCTTGGTGTATTGAATTCAGATTTCATCGGATTTGTTTGAAATCCATCAAAACATGGGGGTATTCAATCCAGATTTCATTGGATTTTCCAGGTGTATTCAACTCAGATTTTGAACGATTTCAAACAAATTCAATGACATATGGGTGTATTCAAAATCCCATGGATTTATATGGATTTGTTTAAGACTTCAAGTGATGGATTTGGTTGGATTTGGAAAGGAAAAATATAAATAGAGAGATAATTCACAAATCTTGTCATTTATGCAAGGATTTGGATGGATTTGCCATGAATCCAGTTTTACTCTTCTCTGCTCAAGAACACCACTATTATATAACTCTCTCCCACTGCCTCTCTCTCACACGGCCGTCTCTCTCTGTTGCCTCTCCCCTCTTGTGTTTGATTAGTATTTTAGGGTTTGTGTTGGTTTTGTAGTTCGATTTCGATTTGTATTGTGTTTGGTTAATGAGAAAGTGTAGAAAATTGGGGCTTTTGTGATTTATAGGTGATTAATCTGAGGCTTTTGTGATTTTATTATCAGTTTTGTGTGGTTTTGATTTGGTTGAAAATAGAAGTCGAAGAGATGGTTAATTGGTTGACAATGAAGAGGAGCGTGGTTTGTGGTGGGTGAAGAGTGTGGCAGCCCGGCTGCTATTCTTGTTTAATAAAAAAAAAAATTGACTATTATTATTATTATTATTATTTAAGACAAATTCTTACAAATCCATCCAAATCTATCCAATTCTAATGAACTCCAACTAACTCCACACAATCCCGACAAAATCTATATTAATCAAAACCAGCAACAAAAAAAAATGATGTGTTCAGGCTTCAGCCACAAAATGTCTCCTCTACCGCTTAAAAAACGTAAACTCAAAACAAATCCAAAAACTCCAAATTCCTGAGTTGGGACGGTGCATTTCATTGAGAGAATGAGAGAGAAAAACATAAATTAATCTTGCCCATTGAATTTACACTCGGAAAAAAAGAATACCCTAATGAAAAATGTATTACAAAGATAATGACAATTGAACCAAAAAAATTGCCAAAGCTAATGAAAAATGACAAGCAGTGCAGCATATGTTTCAAACAATCAGACGATATTAAATTATAAGTAGGTCATCGGACAATACTAAATTGTCACAGAAAATAATCATGAAAAGTTTTTCCAGGATCCTGAGATTGAAACCCTTTTGAGAATAGTACATTTAAGACCAGAGTAGAAAGGAAGAATTCATCATAATTCCCAAGACCATTCACATGTCATTCACATCATAGGACACAAAATATAAAATCCACGAGCACAAAAAAAAGGCACTACTTCTCTCCAAAGCTGATCTTGCTAATAGTAGCTTAACTAGATACTTGTACTGATATTATCTTGCTAATAGTAACTTAACTACAATACTTAAACTACTAAGATAAGAAACATAAACATAATGTCTTTGATGGAGAGTAGAACTAGAACCCCGTCTACATAGAAAACACCATAACCTGTTTGGAGCATTTTGAGATTAATCTTCTTTGATTTCACCATCCGCATAAGCATCAAACCATATCCGTTAAACATCAACAAAGATGTGAAACTTTATATATAAATCTTGAAGAAGCCATAAGTATTAGCAGACTTCAATAGAGCTAGAAAAGGTCTCACCCCTGAGATAAGCACCTTGGTTTGCTTGAGCATCTCCTTCAGAATTGTATTTCTTGAGGAAAAAAAAAAACACGGCTTCAGAGGTAATACAAGATGTGTTAGCAACATTGAGAATTCATGGCAGCTTAATTAGCATTCAGATTTCACACTCAAATATAACTATTAATTTAAGGTTTCTAAACCGAAAATGAATGACATAAAAATATAAAATACACTAAAAACCAGTGATGAATATGTAGCCGCACCTTGATCACACACACCTTGAGCCAGTGATGACATATTACTTACAACCATAAGAACACAGAAAAATCAAATCCCAGTGCATTTTGCTAATTAAAGTCGTGGACTCAAATGAGGACCATAGATTCTTTAACAAATGATTATACGATATCATTTTTGTACACAAATCGTAAGCAAATATTAAACACGGAATAGAGCCTTAAAGTATCAAACTTTTCCCTCATAATATAATCCATATCGAAACGCTTAAACATGGCCTTAAGCTCCTTTACCTCTTTGCACACTGGAGTCAAATTCCCGCTTTTCACTTTCCATTTGCCCATAAGGCTATAACCTGTTTTGTGGGCAATGCCTGTTATAGATTGAAGATAACAAACTAATCAAAAAATTAGAAAATTATATCAAAAGAAATATAAAAAAATAGAAAGACGAGCATTAATTCGACATAAATTTTTTACACATATCCACATTAACATTATGCATGAATTAACCTCTCACAAGGCTTTTGTTTTGAGATTTCAGTTTTCTTTACACGCTTTTATAAATTTATTTGGTCTTCTCTGTTCTTTTTCTCCACCAACTTCCATAACAAACCTGTTTTGTCACAAGCTCAGACTCTCCTCGAACATGAACATCATCAAACCCATCATCAAGAGCACATTTCAGTCCTCTAGCTAAAGATCGATACTCAGCTTCTTTACCTGTTGCCTTGCCCAGCCCTTCACTCACTCGGTGGATCTGCCAACACTCATCAGATTTAGACAGAATTCTATATATTTAACAGTCAATACAATACAGCACAGATGCTTAACAAGCTATATACCAAATCTCCACTTTTGTCGCGCATGACCACTCCTGCACCAGCTTTTCCAGGATTTCCTTTTGAGGAACCATCAAACTCGATAATACACAGCTGGACAAACAAAAAACATAGATTCCTTAGTACAAATTGGTATAGTTTTTAAAATAATCACTCGATATATAATTTCATGCTTAAAAAGGTATTTGATAATTAACTAACAATCACTTTCAACATCATTTATCAATAGCACCAACTTATTAAAAAAAGTTATTATTAGACAAAATCAAGGTGCTTAATTTTAGTGATAAACCTTGTGTATTCAAGTTATTTCCCTCCTCCAACTCTCAAATTTATATTTCAAAAGTTATTATTGCAAAATCTATAACAATGACAAGCATATCCAAAGTAAAAAAATACTAATAAATATTGGATAAAAACAAAAATCAGATATCAACCCAGAATGCCCATAGATATTTGCATGGTGAGTCTATAATCCATTTATTGGTTTTGTTGGTTTTGTGAATTTTTCTCACACACACACATATTAGACAAAAAAGAACTATTTTTTAGCTAACCAAGCTATCGGACTACTTGGAATTACCTTGGAAGATGATTTTTCTCCAAAAGAAGCAGGTTGCTGAAACAAAATAAATGTCACAAAAACTGATTCAAGAAGATGCCCCAAACTTTAGCTAGGCGGCCTGTTTGAATTTTTTTTTTTCCTGAATGCTATTAACAGATTAACTAATCTGAAGATATCATGAATTCCAAAATAACTTGAATGACCAGCATTCATTCACAACATTTCTAGTTTGTAATTCATGGTCTATTATGATCTTTTAAGGCTAAACACTATATAGCTCAAACTTTGTGGAACAGATATCTCTATAACATCATTTGGGTATTCATGTTTACATTTAAAACCATTGTATGCTGGTGATATCCCTGTAGTTCTCACACCATTCACATGATGACATAACAGGCCATGTAATTTTCTGAAACTAGATGATGCTTACACTAGTTTGAGTCGCGATGGTGGTTAGAGGGCGGCTAGGGTATGAATGGCTGTGGTGGGTGTGATAATCTGAGACAGAGCTTGATTGAAATGAATGTGGTGTTCTCGTTTGAATTATCTTGAATTAGAATTCTCTCTTTATTATGAATTCTACTGTATAAAGATATATCAGTACATTATGGTTTTAAAACTTAAAAGAACACTTCAGAGAGATGTTTTGTTTTTTCTAGTACTTGAGACTAGTTGCTCATATTAGTTTCAAACGTCTTAAATGATACATAAACTGGGTTCATTTCAGTGTGTAGTTTAAGAGCTCTTAGTTACTATAACAAAGAGTGGATATGTCTTGAAACAAAAACAAAAAACCCATCATAGTGGAAGATTTTTCCATGTATGTTTTAACCTCTTTTCAGGGTTTAGATTGGAAGATTGGCTCAAAGTTTTAAAGTCATTTGTTTTCCAATACTTGTTGTCAGTGAGTGCATTATGATTTATGCCCAGAGTATTTTGTTGGCTCTCTGTTTTTTCTTTTGAAATTCTCTGTTCTTTAAGTGAAAGTGTTTGAGACTTGATTTCAATCTCAAAACAGACCATGATAAAACCATTACAAATCAATAATTATTTTTTTATAAGCTGAATTTAGACAAGTATCTTCCTGCCACTTCGGTTGTGAAAATTTCCTTGTCTTCATAGTAGTTTACAGTTATCTAATTAGTGTTGTATCTGTTTTGAACTTTGTGCTCAATCAACCCTGCATAAGAAAATTAAGGAATCCTGGTGGAACCCTATGCTTCCCAAATCAATTCTTGCAACTATGAATAAGATTCTAATTGTGCTATTATATCTAATCATGATCATTTCATATTCTAAACATAAATTACTTCCAAACTGTATAACAACGATATCATCTCTAAGCATTCGCAAAATACTAAAAATGTATCAAAATTCAATACATATAACAACTTTGATATAAATAAAGATGAATAGACAAGTAGATCTGCAGATTGGTACCCCACTTAGTGATGTAGATGACTGTAGATGAAAACAAGCAGCAGCAGCTCGATGGGGTGGTGTATTATTATTATTATTATTAACCAGTGTAGATATGAACACCAATAGCGATGAGGAAAATGGTGACAAGTCCAAAGTAAATGACGGTGTGGACAAAGATGGAGGCGCCACTGGTTTGCATACTATTAAACTCCACCACTCTGCCCTTTCCCGGAAGCTGGAACAGCAGCCCCGGCGTTAGTAACACAAATAGAATGGTTGCTATCACTACCGGCCCCCAATCCGCCATATTCTTCTTTGTTGGTGGATGTTTGTGTGTAGGTAGAGAGACTGAGAGAGGCAACCAAGTGAAGTGAATCACTATAAAAGAGAAGTTAAACTGAGAAAGACAAAAGGAGGTAAATTAGGACAGTGGGACACTCACTAGAGGGTGAAGAAAAAGTCTATGACCGGTGGTTGGCATTGGATGCAACGAAACCTTGATAGCTACAACCCTGTGGACGGCTGTTTTCTTTATTATGTTTACAGGATTGATGCCCCAAGTGTTTTATGGATTTGGACTTGGGCTCTTTTTAGGTCCACATTGTGTAATCCCATTTATATGCTCACTTTGAGCCCAAATGAATTGAATATTTTTAAGAGCAAATTGCAACTTACCTCCATGAGGTTTCCTTTTTTATATGCGAAAAAAACTTTGTCGAAAACTCACATCCATCTATCCTACCGTTAGTAACGACCGTCAAAACTAATCTTTGACCGTGTTTGTGTAAAACACTAAAATACCAATAGCAACAAAATGTAAATTAAAAAAATCTTTAATTAAATTTTAAAAAAAAAATAAAAAAAAAAACAGGTGGAGATCCAAAAATTAATAACAAATTGAAAATTGAAAAACAAATTAAAAAAAAAATCTTTATTAAAAAAATGGATCTCCAAAAAATATATATATATCTCCACCGTTCATCAAGATTGATGGGGTGGAAATCCAATTTAGAAATCACGGATACCATAAAAGCAAACACATTTAAAAAATAAATAAATAAATAAATAACAAATACTTGGCCAAAAGTTAAGCACTAAATTATAATTTCATCTTTTTGAAATAATGGTTCCATGTTTTTACTCACAAATTCGTTTCAGTACAACCTAGAAAATCATTTTTAAAGTATTTTTTGTGATTTTAACTAAAAACTTAAACAAATGGTCACACAACCAAAAACCCATGATAAATTAACTATTTCAAACGAAAGAGATTTACACACAATCAACATTTGTGAGCTAATCTAAGTGTTTATTTTTTTCCCTACACTTTTCTCCACCAACCTCACACACTATAGAAAATAAAACCGTTGATTCTATGGTTGATGAAATTTGGCACTCCAGTTTTAATCTTTGTTTTTGCTACAAAGTAGATTAGTTCGAGTGAAAATTGACTAATTGAGTATGATTTAGTTGAGATTAAAAAGAAATAAAAAAGGAGGAATGAAAATGAAGAATGAAGGTTATAATGAGATGTGGGTATTGTAGTAATTTCCTGATTATGGAATTAAATTATATAATATAAATATTTACAATCAAAATTTCATTTTTAGTCAAAAATAAATTACATAAAATATATTCGGTTAATTTTAACAATTTTCACTTGAAGTAAGGAAAGATAGTTTGATTAGAACATGAAATACTATTCGAAAACAGATAGGTCCTAAAATACTTTCTAAAATGGTCAATCATCAAAAAAGTCCTTGCTCGTATAGAAAAGATATAATATTATAAAGATGTATAGAAGTGATTCAATAAAAATCTTAATTAGCCGCATTTGCATGTATGGAAATGAAAATACTCGAAGGTCGAACAAATAGCAATATATAAAAGCTGTTCAGATGGTGGAAAAAAAAAAAGGTCTCTATATTCATTTTCCTACCCCTTTTACATGGAGAGATTCAAATTACAATCAAAATAACAGCAAGTTTCCGATGAACACTCATAAGAAATTGGCATTTGTCTAATGAAGGACATTACTGAGCTTTCTCTGTACGTATGATAATAAAATTAAACTTGTTAAGAAAAATGTAAAAAAGATGGTAAATTCATTATAAATGGGAAAGGATGGTAAATTCTCAATAAAACATTACATCAATAGAAGTCACTACACATTGATTTTATTTTCAATGTATGGAACAAAATAAAAATATAACTTAAATCTATTCCAAACTCCCATTTAAAACAAAATGGTATGACATATTTGAATATTTGATGGCGAAATTTAACATTCACAACAATTTCACATCATATGATTACAAAAAATAATCTAATGGTCCTACTCTTCACAAATAAAACATATGCATGAAATAATCCTTTTTGGCTATAATTTGTCTTTTTGTAATTTAATTAAGAATGAAGACAAAATTACTTCTTCGTTCTCCGATACAAAAGCCATGACTTTGTTTCATTTTTCTTTATGTTTACTTCTTGATTTTCATACTAGTTACTTTGCTTATATCCTTTCATTCCTTTTCATACTAGTGTAAAGGGATGTTATATATATATATATATATATATATATATATATATATAACTTATTACCTCTTATAACTTATATTAAGATAAATAAATTTATTAGTTTTTTCTAACTTAAATCTTAATTTAAGATGTATATGTCTTGTATAAAAAGTTAAAAAATTTGACTTTTCACTTGTTTAATAAGTCATAATTAATACATTGATTGTTGTTTCTAAAATTAACCTCATGTAATTTAATCTATTACCAAAAATACTCCTAAATAGAGAATAAATAAATAAATAATAAATAAATTACCAAATTTCCTAAACAACTCAAATCCTAACCATTAATAAAAATAAAAAAATAAAAATCCTAGTTTTATTTAACCCTAACCCTAAATTGATAAAGGAGGAGAAGGAGGAGGAGAAGGAGGAGGCGGCACTGACTTGTTAATATTAAGTGGTATTACTTTACTTAATTGAAATAAGATCTTTTAATACTTAAACAAAAATAAATAAATAAATAAATACAAACACCACCTAAGTAATCCAATCTTTTTTGTTAGAAGTATTTAGTCGTTTCTGGAAAGCATGTTAGAAGTATTCAGTGAATTGGAATTTTTGAGAAATCGATTTTCTGGCACTTCAACACCGACGTAGTTTTGTTATGGTCAAAGTTCATCCAGGTCATTGGTCAGACACAAAGAATGATATCAGAGTTTGAGAGGGAGATCAGTCATCTTGTATCACCACCGGCTAATCCTCCTTAGTAGGTTGTTATTCATTTTGTTAAGAAAACGGATCTGCTAGTATACAGTATATTCGGTTCATGTTAAAAACCCTTGTTGTGTTTACGTTTATAGTTGTTTTACGCTGTTTTTATTCATCGAACAGTGAATCAAGAATTTGATCTACTTTTTTGTGTATGGATGTTTGAATTTGTTCCAGTTATAACTAACATGTCATCGTCACACGTTTTCGCAAAACGTTCAAGCGCAAGTTCGATTGATAATATAATCCAGTTCAAATTACTCATTTTAGACATATTGCTGTGACGGTTTAACATACACACGTAGTCAAACAGCCTGGAAAGACCTTAACTTCACAGTCTGCAAAGACCTTCCAACCAACATTCCTTCGCAAAACCCAAACATACAAACTAATAGTATTCGAATTGGGAAGTTCCGTTGCTTTCCGAATGGCCTTATCCACAACTCATTTCCTATTCATCAAGTTGACGAGCAAGCTCCTATTATTCTTCATATGTCAGTCCCGACTTCATATGTTATTGTACTTGCATGTGTAATTGCATTTGGATAGCATGCTTCCAAAGAAAATAAACCATGTATAAGCAAGCGGTGAAGATCATCCGGGGAGTTTATATTAAAACGATGTACTACAAAATCAGTCATACCAATTCACACCCGTAGTGGTAATTGTCATAATCCCAGGTCAAATAACTGAGTTAAGATAACTTTGTGATCTATTTCAAATTAACATATAGCCCATACGACTTCGGACAAACGTCTATTGCCTATAAAAGCCTAATAACTTAGTCTATACAGGTTAATCCATTATCGACCAAGGGTTGACGTAAGAAGTCATCAGGAAAGGTTGCACTGATTTATCAGAACTGACACAAGAATATTACCTACTAACAAGGTCAATAATGACACGGCAATATCACCAAATAAAAACGATTTAGTTGTCATAGTGTAGGGTTTGTGTTACATTAAAATTTGAAAAATTGTTGTCAATATATATGTTTTCTTTTTGGGTTTTTTTTATGACAAAAATCGTTGTCAATATATCTGCAGACATCCGTTGAATTGCACCTAACATGAAACAATTATTACAATAATACAAGGTGAAAGATAATAATCAACGGAGGACATTGTGACAATACTACGTAACAAAATAAACAAACTCATACTTGCACGCATGTTCCTCCAAATAAACCAATATATATTATAATTAAACACGGAAAATGCATTAATTTTATAATATACTAAGCCATGAAAAGGTCCATATATTATAATTAAACACAGAACTTATATTAATTTTGAAATATACTAAGCCATGAAAAGGTCCATAGAATTTGCTCATGTTATGGGACTTGGTTGGTGACATGGTGCGTAATTCATGAGTTGGTGTCAGTGCCACACGATGGATCAGAGTTTTAGGCTTCGGATTGCCTATATGGACACGTCTGTCTATTGTGTCTATGTTTGAGGCATATACTGCAAGTGCAAAGGATGCTTGGTTTTTTGAGTAGCATCAAACACTGGTTTCCCACGGTTTGATTTGTTGTATCCCTTTTAGGCGCAGTTAGAACACGTCTTCTGCTTTGACAGCTTGACGTCTTGTCCTTCACATCCACATATGTCCACATATGTTGTATAGTCCAAACCTGTTGATGGTCTCTTACTTGGAGCCTCTTTCACATTGGGCAGTTGAAGAATTGAGTTTGGATCGATTTCAGCCACATTTTGAAATCCAAATTGTCTTGGACTTGTAAAAGTCTTGTGCGGGATGCAGGTGACGAAATTGATCAAGATTGTCACAACAGATGCCTTTGGAATCAAGGCAACATCGAACCCCTCAATTTCCCTCAAACTTTCATCATAAAGCAACAAATAAGCTTCTACACAGCAACGTAAAAGGAGAACTATGACTAAAGCTGTAAAATCGTGCTAGCCCTGTCCCCCGAGGCCCGCCGGCCATAACATGCCGTGCGGCAATCTTTAAGAGACCAGCCCCCAAGCTAATTTCTTTTTATCTTTTTTTATAAATAAATTAAATTTTTAAGTATTAAAATTATTTGTTATAATATTGTTTTAACAATTTAACTTATGTATTTTTAATTGTAATTTGTTTATCTTATTTATTATTTTAGTCTAATAAAAAAAATATAGAAAATAGATAGATTTATTATTTTATTTAATAAAATAATTCAAAGAATAAATAAATATTAAAGATTAAAGAAAACAAAAAAATAGATGAAATTATGAAAATATAAAATAAAGAATTAATTATTTATTTCGGACTTTCAGTATTATATGATTGCTTCATTAAAAACCTTACCAAAAAAAAAAAACTCAATGGGATAAAAACTTGGTAAGGGAAAAAAAGTGCAATAAATATTACAAGTTAATGTACATGTATAACCTAGTCATAGACTTGGATTCTTGTGGTTACTGTAGGAACTCTAAATTCGACTTATAAATTGGGAAATTTTGAGTAAAGTTCTTCGTCTACTGTTACATTTTGCATCCTATTTCGAGCATGCCCCCAATCCCGAAAGCATGGCATGTTAATACCTCCATTATCTCCGGAACAAAGAACTTAACTACTTGGTTAAACAATTCGTCCTCATGCTAAATGTCTATTACGAAAACAGTTACAGGATAACCCAGTACGTTACGTGCTATGTGTGACATGATGGATATCTATAGTTATAGATTGTCCACCATAGCAGCAGATCAAATCCCTTCATGTTTTCGAATGAATCGAGCGGAAACGAAGAAGTTATTCGGTTCGGCCGAAAGTTCCAGCAACTTGTGAAGAAGAACTTGATGAGCGTACTTTTTTTCGACGTTTTAGAATGTTCCAACTTGTTTGATTTGGGAGTGTGTCTGGTTCTGTTGATGGTTGTGCGTCAACACCGCCATACCTGCACTCATAAATACTTAAAATGATAAGTTAACCAAAAATATTAAAATTAAAAGAAAATAGCACTAGACACCATTAATTGATGGGTGATGTCTCAAAAAAAAAGCCACTCACTATTTAAAATGTTCCAAAATCATCATTTTGACAAAATATTGTTCATTGGTAGCCATTTTGTCAAAATCTAATATAAAGTTACCGTTATCTATAACATGACACCCATAAGGAATTTGATGGGCAATATTTCCTGTTTATGGGTGACATCAAACTTATTATTATTTCCTAATTAATTTATTATTTAATTATATATATATAAAGTAATGATTTGATTATAAGAATTATATAATCAAATAAACTTCATTAAAAGCAGTACCTTATAATCCTTATCTCGCAATCGTCCTTCTCCTGTTCCACTCAAAATAATCCTTCATTGTTGTAGAGCTTTCATGCGTTAATGGCAGTCTTTAACAGAAAAGAAAAATGAAAAAATGCTTTAAACATCCTTATCAAATTGTGTCCTACGATGGTGACTTTGATGATTTTACAACATTGCCTCTTCTTATTTTATTGTTTTGACCTCTATTCTAACATATTATGACATAAGCAAACGGACTTCAAACAATTAATGGGTAAAGTGGCAATAATTGATATTTTCTTTCTATAAACTGGCTAATCTGAACATTTTGAAAAATTAATAGCTATTTAGAGACCGTTTCACCAAATCAGTGGCTCTAGAAATCACTAACCCAAAAATTAATAACTAAACATAAAATGATAAATTTACTAACCAAAAATATTAAAATTAATTACTAAACATAAAATGATCAATTTACTAACTACACAAAATATTAAAATTAATAACTAAAGTCTAAACATAAAATAATAAATTTACTAACAACAAATATTAAAATTAATAACTAAACATAAAATGATAAAGTTACCAAATAAACAAAAAATATTAAAATTAATAACTAAAGTCTAAACATAAAATGATAAATTTACTAACTAAGCAAAATTTACTAAGATTAAATTAATAACTAAAGTCTGAAAAATGAAAAATTTACTAACCAAAAAATATTAAAATTAATAACTAAACATAAAATGATAAATTTACTAACTAAAAATGTTAAAAATTAATTACTAAACATAAAATGATCAATTTACTAACCAAAAATATTAAAATTAATTACTAAACATAAAATGATCAATTTACTAACTAAACAAAATTATACTAAGCATAAATTAAAATATACAAATATTAAAACTAATTACTAGATATAAATTCATAAAATGGTAAATTTACTAAAATCAAAGATTATAAGAATAAATTATAAAATTTATAACAAAGCATAAAAATATAAACTCATAAATATACTAAGCATAAACCTTAAATACTAAATATACATAAAACCTAAGAATAAATATCAAAATTAATAACTAAGAATAAATATATGAAGTGTAAATATAAAATTTTAAAACAAAAACATAAAATTAAAAAAACAACACTTAATGAAAAAAGGTAAATTTGAACTTTTGTGGAGAGACTAGAGAATAATAGTTAGATGATAATATAGAATTAGAATAGTAAATTAGAAGTGTAGAGAATATATATATATATATATATATAGAGAGAGAGAGAGAGAGAGAGAATGAATTTATGAAAATATGAAATGGTGTAGAGAATAGAGATTAGAGAGAGAACTGGAGAATTGGAGAATGGAGAGGATCAGAGATTGAGAGAAAGTGTATGAAAATTGGAATGGGTGGAGGTTTATAGAAAATTTTGAAATGTGGGTAAAAATATAAAATAGATGACATGAGGGGCAAATGGTAATTTTTGGCCATTATAAAAATTCAACCGTTGACTGACGTTAGCAACGGTCAAAATTTTGAAAAACAAAAATAAATAAATAAATAAAAATAAAAATAAAACAACTGGACCGTTTGATTAAAAAATAATAATAATAATTTGGCGGACCTAATAGTCGACCTTCCATGCTAACCGTTGGCTTGGCACGCCACACAAGTGTGCCTAGACCTGGTGTCAGTTCGGTTTGAACCGACGAAGCAAACCGAAAAAACTGAAACCGAAACTGATTTTTTCGGTTTCAATTCCAAAACCGAGACCAAGGAGGTTCTGGTTCGGTTCTGGTTCCGGTTCCGTTTTCAGTTCAATTTTTGAAGAAACTACCCGGTTTGAACCAAATTGGAACCGACGTTTCCGGATCTGTTTGAACCAGAGGTTCCTTTTTAAAAAAAAATTTATTTATTTTTGGTTGAGCCGTTGGTGGCCCAACAGTCGGCGGATGTATTTATATTTATTTTCTTTGCAATTGTTATTTCCAATTAATTTTATTTGCAATTTATCTTATTTCCAATTTATTTAATTTGCAATTAGTCAATTACTAAGTTTTCAATTTCATTTATTTGCAATTACTACGTACTAAGTTTCTAATTCTCTCCTAAATTTATTTCTAACCATTTATTTCCATTAATTTTTAACATTTTTTATTCAAGGAATTTTACAATTCAATTTTTAAATGGCAAGTGGAAGTGGAAGGGGTAACGGTCATGACGGTCCTAGGCGTTCCATTTCGATGAAAGGTAAGGGTCGTATGATTGAAAATCTCGGTCGTGACGACCCCACCTATCACAACTATCTGCAACGCCGAGCCTATGCTGAAGACCTAGGCCTAAACTGTTCTACTCCCCCTCTAACAATTTCAGAACCCGATCACAATGACCCCCCACCCACCCCCTCCAAAATTTGACAAGCCAGTCAGAAAATATGTCAGATATTGATACACCTCCGAATTTTGAATTTGATCCACCAAAACCAAAAAAGCAGGAAGATCTGATACAGAAGTAAAGCAAATCCGATCTCTTCGTAAAACATATGAAGAAAACTAGGCAAGAAAATGGAAGTCATGCAGTGGCTTGCAATTACTGCAAAAAAGTGTATAAGTGGCACAAATCTGAAGGATATGACACTTATCGGAAGCATATTTTAACCAAATATCCAGAAGCAGAGACCAGATTGAGGTCACAATCACAAATTCCCAGGTACGCTACTTCTAACCAACAATTATTTCGTTATACTGATGAACAAAATAGAGAAGAATTAGCTAGAATGGTAGCAGTAGAACACTTATATTTTAGTTTTGGTGAAAATGTTGGTTTTATTAATTATTGTAGACGAGCATTAAACCTTGCTGCATGTCGTGTGCCTAGAGCCACGCTCACAGCAACACATGAAAAGATTTATGAAAAAAAAAAAAGTTAGAAAAATATTTTGAAAAATATAACGGTCGTGATTCCTTATTGTGCCAACATATGAAATGACCATTAGCAAATGCATTCATACATGCGTGTCACTTTCCATTATATAGATAATGCATGAACTATCCAAAAAATGTATGAACTATCCAAAAAGAATTCTTACATTTAGGTTTGATGATTCCGCATGGCTAATAATAATAATTTTAGACATCTTAGAATTTATTTTTAAAGAGTATAAAATTGAAAATAAAAATTTTACAATTGATTTTGATAATGCTTCTAGCAATACCAGCATTATATTTGTCTAACTTTTTTCTTTATCATAAATCTTTTCAAGTATTTCTGTAAGTGTGGCTCTAGGAACATGACATGTAGTAGGATTTAATACTCGTCGACAATAATTAATAAAACCAACATTTTCACCAAAACTAAATGGTAAGTGTTTTACTGCTACTATTATAGCTAATTCTTCTCTATTTTGTTCATCAATATAACGAAATAATTATTGGTTAGGGGTAACGTACCTAGGAATTTGGGTTTGTGAAATCGATCTGATCTCTGCTTCTGGATGTTTGTTCGTTATATGCTTCCAATAAGTGCTAGGTGCTTCAGATTTTTGCCACCTATATACTTTTTTGCAGCAATTGCAAACCACTGCAATACTTCCATCTGCTTGCGTAACTCTCTTCATATAGAATACAAAGAGATCAGATTTGCTTTGCTTTTGTAACAAATCTTTCGGCTCTTCCAATGGAGCAAATTCAAAATCTGGAGGGGGATCGGCCGTATAAAGCATATTTTCTGATTGGCTTGTCAAAATGGGGGTGTCATTGGGATCGGGTTCAAAAATTATTAGAGGAAGAGTATGAGAGTTTAGGCCTAGGTCTTCTGCATAGACCCGGTGTTGTAGATACCCGTGATAAACAATGTCGTCATAACCTAGATTATTAGCCATACAACTCTTACCTTTCATCGAAATGGAACACTTAGGACTGTCATCCCTTCCACTTCCACTTGTCATTTAAAAAATTGAATTGTAAAATTCCTTAAACAAAAAATGTTAAAAAATTGATAGAAATAAATTTGGGAGAGAATTGGAAACTTAGTAGGTAGTAATTGCAAATAAATAAATTGCAAAGGAATGAAATTGGAAACCTAGTAATTGACTAATTGCAAATTAAATAAATTGGAAATAAGATAAATTGCAAATAAAATTAATTGGAAATAACAATTGCAAAGAAAATAAATATAAATACATCCGCTGACTGTTGGGCCACCAACGGCTCAACCAAAAATAAATAATTTTTTTTTAAAAAGGAACCTCTGGTTCAAACAGAACCGGAAACGTCAGTTCCAGTTTGGTTCAAACCGGGTAGTTTCTTCAAAAATTGAACTGAAAACGGAACCAGAACCGGAACCGAACCAGAACCTCATTGGTCTCGGTTTTGGAATTGAAACCGAAAAAACCAGTTTCGGTTTCGATTTTTTCGGTTTGCTTTGTCGGTTCAAACCGAACTGACACTAGGTCTAGGCACACCTGTGTGCGTGCCAAGCCAACGGTTAGCATGGAAGGTCGACTATTAGGCCCGCCAAATTATATTATTATTTTTTAATCAAACGGTCCAATTGTTTATTTATTTATTTATTTTTTGTTTTTCAAAATTTTAATGGTGCCTAACGTCGATCCAACGGTTGAATTTTTATAATGGCCAAAATTACCATTTGCGTCTCATCTCATGTATTTTATAAATTTACCCACATTTCAAAATTTTCTATAAACCTCCACCAATTCCAATTTTCATACACTTTCTCTCAATCTACGGTCACTCTCCATTCTCCAATTCTCCGGTTCTCTCTCTAATCTCTATTCTCTACACCATTCCATATTTTCATAAATTCATTCTCTCTCTCTCTCTCTCTATACTCTCATTCTCTCTCTATTCTATACGCTACTAATCTACTATTTTAATACTATATTACTAATTTATTATTATTTTCTAAACTCTCCACCAAAGTTCGAAGGTATCTTTTTCCTTTAAATGTTATTATTTAGTTTTTAAATTTTATATTTATACTTAATATATTTATGCTTAGTTATTAATTTTGATATTTATCTTATGTTTTATGTATATTTAATATTTATGGATTTATGCTTAGTATATTTATGAGTTTATATTTTTATGCTTTGTTATAAATTTTATAATTTATTCTTATAATCTTTGATTTTAGTAAATTTACCATTTTATGAATTTATATCTAGTAATTAGTTTTAATATTTATATATTTTAATTTATGCTTAGTATAATTTTGTTTAGTTAGTAAATTGATCATTTTATGTTTAGTAATTAATTTTAATATTTTTGGTTAGTAAATTGATCATTTTATGTTTAGTAATTAATTTTTAACATTTTTAGTTAGTAAATTTATTATTTTATGTTTAGTTATTAATTTTAATATTTTTGGTTAGTAAATTTTTCATTTTTCAGACTTTAGTTATTAATTTTAATATTTTTGTTTAGTTAGTAAATTTATCATTTTATGTTTAGACTTTAGTTATTAATTTTAATATTTTTTGTTTATTTGGTAACTTTATCATTTTATGTTTAGTTATTAATTTTAATATTTGTTGTTAGTAAATTTATTATTTTATGTTTAGACTTTAGTTATTAATTTTAATTTTTTTGTGTAGTTAGTAAATTGATCATTTTATGTTTAGTAATTAATTTTAATATTTTTGGTTAGTAAATTTATCATTTTACTTTTAGTAATTGATTTTGGGGAAGCATACATATGGGATATTGGGTGCATAATGTACACTATCCTTGATTGATTGGATGTTAAATGTTCGGTTAAGCCGGTTCATAGAAAAGAAAATATCGATTGTTATACTTTTACCCATTAATTGTTTGAAGTCCGTTTGCTTATGTCATAATCTGTTAGAATAGAGGTCAAAACAATAAAATAAGAAGAGGCAATGTTGTAAAATCATCAAAGTCACCATCGTAGAACACAATTTGATAAGGATGTTTAAAGCATTTTTTCATTTTTCTTTTCTGTTAAAGACTGCCATTAACGCATGAAAGCTCTACAACAATGAAGGATTATTTTGAGTGGAACAGGAGAAGGACGATTGCGAGATAAGGATTATAAGCTTTTAATGAAGTTTATTTGATTATAAAATTCTTATAATCAAATCATTACTTTATATATATATATATATAATTAAATAATAAATTAATTAGGAAATAATAATAAGTTTGATGTCACCCATAAACAGGAAATATTACCCATCAAATTCCTTATGGGTGTCATGTTATAGATAATGGTAACTTTATGTTAGATTTTGACAAAATGGCTACCAATGAACAATGTTTTGTCAAAATGATGATTTTGGAACAATTTAAATAGTGAGTGACTTTTTTTTTGAGACATCACCCATCAATTAATGGTGTCTAGTGCTATTTTCTTTTAATTTTAATATTTTTGGTTAGTAAATTTATCATTTTAAGTATTTATGAGTGCATATATGGTAGTGTTGACACGCAACCATCAACATAATCGGACACACAATTGTTGCAGACAAGTTGGAGCAATCTAAAACGTTGAAAAAAAGTCGACTCATCAAGTTCTTCTTCACAAGTTGCTGGAACTTTCGGTGCCGAACTGAATAACTTCTTTGAAGCTCAGTTCGATTCATTCGAAAACATGAAGGGATTTGATCTGCTGCTATGGTGGACAATCTATAACTATAGATATCTGATCATGTCACACATAGCACGTAACGTACTGGTTATCCCCGTGTCCATTGTTTCTTCAGAATAGACATTTAGCATGAGTGGACGAATTGTTTAACCAAGAAGAAGTTCTTTGTCTCCAGAGATAGTGGAGGTATTAACATGCTTTCGGGATTGGGGGCATGCTCGAAATAGGATGCAAAATGTAACAGTAGACGAAGAACTTACTCAAAATTTCTCCAATTTATAAGTCGATGAGAGTTCCGGCAGTAACCACAGTAACCAAGTCTAGGACTAGGTTATACATGTACATTAACTTGTAATATGATTGCACTTTTTTTCCCTTACCAAGTTTTTATCCCATTGAGTTTTTTTTTTTTTTTTTTTTGGTAAGGTTTTTAATGAAGCAATCATATAATACTGAAAGTCCGAAATAAATAATTAATTCTTTATTTTATATTTTCATAATTTCATCTATTTTTTTGTTTTCTTTAATCTTTAATATTTATTTATTCTTTGAATTATTTTATTAAATAAAATAATAAATCTATCTATTTTCTATATTTTTTTTATTAGACTAAAATAATAAATAAGATAAACAAATTACAATTAAAAATACATAAGTTAAATTGTTAAACAATATTATATTAACAAATAATTTTAATACTTAAAAATTTAAATTTTATTTATAAAAAAAGATAAAAAGAAATTAGCTTGGGGGCTAGTCTCTTAAGATTGCCGCACGGCATGTTATGGCCGGCGGGCCTCGGGGGACTGGCACGATTTTACAGCTTTAGTCATAGTTCTCCTTTTACGTTGCTGTGTAGAAGCTTATTTGTTGCTTTATGATGAAAGTTTGAGGGAAATTGAGGGGTTCGATGTTGCCTTGATTCCAAAGGCATCTGTTGTGACAATCTTGATCAATTTCGTCACCTGCATCCCGCACAAGACTTTTACAAGTCCAAGACAATTTGGATTTCAAAATGTGGCTGAAATCGATCCAAACTCAATTCTTCAACTGCCCAATGTGAAAGAGGCTCCAAGTAAAGAGACCATCAACAGGTTTGGACTATACAACATATGTGGACATATGTGGATGTGAAGGACAAGACGTCAAGCTGTCAAAGCAGAAGACGTGTTCTAACTGCGCCTAAAAGGGATACAACAAATCAAACCGTGGGAAACCAGTGTTTGATGCTACTCAAAAAACCAAGCATCCTTTGCACTTGCAGTATATGCCTCAAACATAGAAACAATAGACAGACGTGTCCATATAGGCAATCCGAAGCCTAAAACTCTGATCCATCGTGTGGCACTGACACCAACTCATGAATTACGCACCATGTCACCAACCAGGTCCCATAACATGAGCAAATTCTATGGACCTTTTCATGGCTTAGTATATTTCAAAATTAATATAAGTTCTGTGTTTAATTATAATGTATGGACCTTTTCATGGCTTAGTATATTATAAAATTAATGCATTTTCCGTGTTTAATTATAATATATATTGGTTTATTTGGAGGAACATGCGTGCAAGTATGAGTTTGTTTATTTTGTTACGTAGTATTGTCACAATGTCCTCCGTTGATTATTATCTTTCACCTTGTATTATTGTAATAATTGTTTCATGTTAGGTGCAATTCAACGGATGTCTGCAGATATATTGACAACAATTTTTGTCATAAAAAAACCCAAAAAGAAAACATATATATTGACAACAATTTTTCAAATTTTAATGTAACACAAACCCTACACTATGACAACTAAATCGTTTTTATTTGGTGATATTGCCGTGTCATTATTGACCTTGTTAGTAGGTAATATTCTTGTGTCAGTTCTGATAAATCAGTGCAACCTTTCCTGATGACTTCTTACGTCAACCCTTGGTCGATAATGGATAACCTGTATAGACTAAGTTATTAGGCTTTTATAGGCAATAGACGTTTGTCCGAAGTCGTATGGGCTATATGTTAATTTGAAATAGATCACAAAGTTATCTTAACTCAGTTATTTGACCTGGGATTATGACAATTACCACTACGGGTGTGAATTGGTATGACTGATTTTGTAGTACATCGTTTTAATATAAACTCCCCGGATGATCTTCACCGCTTGCTTATACATGGTTTATTTTCTTTGGAAGCATGCTATCCAAATGCAATTACACATGCAAGTACAATAACATATGAAGTCGGGACTGACATATGAAGAATAATAGGAGCTTGCTCGTCAACTTGATGAATAGGAAATGAGTTGTGGATAAGGCCATTCGGAAAGCAATTCGAATACTATTAGTTTGTATGCTTGGGTTTTGCGAAGGAATGTTGGTTGGAAGGTCTTTGCAGACTGTGAAGTTAAGGTCTTTCCAGGCTGTTTGACTACGTGTGTATGTTAAACCGTCACAGCAATATGTCTAAAATGAGTAATTTGAACTGGATTATATTATCAATCGAACTTGCGCTTGAACGTTTTGCGAAAACGTGTGACGATGACATGTTAGTTATAACTGGAACAAATTCAAACATCCATACACAAAAAAGTAGATCAAATTCTTGATTCATTGTTCGATGAATAAAAACAGCGTAAAACAACTATAAACGTAAACACAACAAGGGTTTTTAACATGAACCGAATATACTGTATACTAGCAGATCCGTTTTCTTAACAAATGAATAACAACCTACTAAGGAGGATTAGCCGGTGGTGATACAAGATGACTGATCTCCCTCTCAAACTCTGATATCATTCTTTGTGTTTGACCAATGACCTGGATGAACTTTGACCATAACAAAACTACGTCGGTGTTGAAGTGCCAGAAAATCGATTTCTCAAAAATTCCAATTCACTGAATACTTCTAACATGCTTTCCAGAAACGAGTAAATACTTCTAACAAAAAAGATTGGATTACTTAGGTGGTGTGTGTATTTATTTATTTATTTGTTTTTTTGTTTTTTTGTTTTTGTTTTTTTTGTTTAAGTATTAAAAGATCTTATTTCAATTAAGTAAAGTAATACCACTTAATATTAACAAGTCAGTGCTACCACCGCCTCCTCCTCCTCCTTTATCAATTTTGGGTTAGGGTTAAATAAAATTAGGATTTTTTTTTTAATGGTTAGGATTTGAGTTGTTTAGGAAATTTGGTAATTTATTTATTATTTATTATTTTTTCTCTGTTTAGGAGTATTTTTGGTAATAGATTAAATTACATGAGGTTAATTTTAGAAACAACAATCAATGTGTTAATTATGATT